>PVLD010019505.1:0-36259 GCA_004027595.1 Dinomys branickii
CTGACTAAATTTGCATGTCTGTATATGGGTCCATACATCTACAATTCGAAGATATCAATGGATAAAGCAACAACTACTGTTGAGACCATATCACCTTGTCTATAGATTAGTTGTGATTGTACTATTTTCTATGATAATGGGTGTCTGTTTGTCAATATGTTTTTGTACTTTTATGTTTCTAAAATAAAAAAAAAAGGAAGATTATACACCATGACCAAATGGGATTCATCCCAAGAATGCAGGCATGGTACAATATACTCAAAGCAATTAATGCAATACACCATATCAATAGAGGCAAAGACAAAAATCACATGATCATCTCAATTGATACAGAAAAAGCCTTTGATAAAATCCAACACTTATTCATGATAAAAACCAAACAGAAAATTGGCATAGATGGACTTTACTTCAATCTGATAAAAGGCCATCTTTGACAAACCAAGAGTGAATTTCATTCTAAATGGTCAAAAACTCAAGGCTTTCACTTCAAAATCAGGAACAAGACAACTGCCCACTGTCACCACTCCTATTCAATATAGTTCTGGAAATATTGGCCGGAGCAATTAGATGAGAGAAAGAAGGGAATAAGGATAAGAAAACAAGTGAAAATATATTTATTCAAAGACGACACGGTACTCTACATAGAAGACCCCAAAAACTCCACTAAAATACTCCTAGAATTAATCAGCAAATTCAGTAGTGTAGCTGGATACAAAGTCAGCACCCAAACATCAATAGCATTCCTGTACAGAAACAACAAGGAGACTGAGAGAGAAATTAGTGAAAGCACACTTTTAATAATAGAATCTAAAAAGATGAAATACATAGCAATCAATCTAACAAAATAATACAGTGAAAATTACAGTACTATGAAAAGAGATAGAAGAGGATTTCAGAAAATGGAAACATATTCCTTGCTCACTCATAGAAAGAACCAACATTGTGAAAATGTTCATACTACCAAAATTGTTATACAGATTTAGTGCAATTCCCATTAATCTACCTTTAGCATACCTCACAGATCTAGAGAAAACATTCCTTAAATTCATCTGGAACCAGAAGAGACCCTGAATAGCAAAAGCAATCTTGGGCAACAAAGACAAGTCAGGTGGAATTACAATCTCTGCTGTGAAATTATACTACAAAGCTACTGTAATAAAATCAACATGGTACTGGCTGAAAAACAGACCAGAAGTTCAATGGAACATACTGGAAGACACAGATACAATCACAAACACACTGAGCCACCTAATGTTTGATAAAGGGGCCAAAAAGCTCACTGGAAGAATGACTGCCTCTTTAATAAATGATGCTTGAGAAATTGGTTTGCCACATACCAAAGACTGAACATAGACCCAAGTCTATCACCATGCACCAAACTCAAGTCAAAACGGATCAGAGATCTCAATATTAAAACAGGAACACTAAATCTATTGGAAGAGAAAGTAGGTGAAAACCTTAAAGACATAGGGGTAGGCAGAGAATTCATGAACAAAAACCAAACTGCCCATGAAATACTTCAAAGAATCAATAACTAGGATCTCATCCTGCTGACAAGTTTCTGCACATCTAAGGAAATCACCAACAGAGTAAAAAGAAAACCCACAAATTGGGAAAAAAATTTAGCTGACTCTCCTTGGGACAAATGCCTTCTATCTAAAAGATATAAAGAATTAGAAAAATCAGCCACTCCAAATTCAAAGACTCAATCCAAAAATGGGCATCTGAAATGCATACATACTTCTGAGATAAAGAAATACAAATGGCAAACAAATACATGAAAAAATGTTCAACACCATTAGTCATTCGAGAAATGCAAATTAAAACAAAATTGAAATTTCACCTCATCCCAGTAAGAATGGCTAGCCTTAAGGAATCAACCAATAACAAATGCTGGTGAGGCTGTGGAGAAATAGGAACTCTTCTCCACTGCTGATGGGAATGCAACACTGGTGAAACCATTGTGGAAACTGGTTTGGAGATTCCTCAGCAAAATAGGTCTAGAAGTCCCATTCAACCCAGCTATTCCTCTTCTTGATATTTTCCCAGAAGATCTAAAAACATCATATCACAGCTATATATGTGCACCCATGTTCTTAGCAGTGCAATTTCTAATTGCTAAATTGTGGAAGCAACCCAAATGTGCATCCACTGAGGATTGGATAAAAAAATTGTGATACTTTTATATAATGGAATATTACTCAGCTATAAAGAAAGATAAACTCGAGGCCTTTATAAGTAAATGGTCACAACTAGAGACCATACTCATAAGTGAAATAAATCAGACCTGCATGCGTAAGCAACATATTGTCTCAATAGTGTAAGAACCTGAAAGAGTAAATAAAAACTAGGAGGTATGACAGACATTGTGAAATGAAAGGAAAATGCTCAAAATAAGGGGCCATTGGGGTGTGGGAAAGGAGAAGAGAAAGAAGGGGAAATTATGTATGTATGTATGTATGTATGTATGTATGTATGTATGTATATACAGGATAGCTAACAGTTGTACTACTGTCCTCTATTGCTTCACTGAAAGGAAGAGCTAATCATTACTGGTTTGATCGTTATTGCATGTCTCTACTTGTTTTCCTGAGAAACCACTTTGAAGATATCAACAGTAATACAAAAACCATTGTTAATTTCCTACTACTTTGTCTGTAACTCTGTATTGTTTGTATTGTTTTTACACTATTTTGTAAATGGATGTCTATTTGTTAATATGTTTTCTTTTTTTATTCTTAAAATAAAATTAAGAAAAGAAAATAATGGGAGCCATTGATGCTCTAAATAGGAAAGAAATGGGATCTTTAAATCAGATCCAAGAAGGTATCTGGGAGAATAAAAATTCCATGGAAATTATCCACATTAGAAATGAGCCAATGTGAGAATAGGATCTCAGATATAGGAGGCAGGTTTGTGGTTAGTAAACATGAAAAGAAAGATTTCTTAAAAATAGCAAGGGACAAGAGAAAGAAATACAGCAGCTGCTAAGTGAGGCAAAGAAGAATAACTTCATATTGATTGGAGTCAATGAAAAAGCAGGAGATAGCATCTAATGATACATTTTTAAGAAATATTCACAGACATCATAGCAGAAAACTTCTCTGGTAGAGAAAAAGAATTTGACATACAGTAACTGACGCATATAGGACTCTAATTAGCCATGATCAAAAAATTCAATAGCCTGGCATATCATAGTGGAGATCCCAGAAATTTAAAACAAGAGTAGAACCCTAAACATTGTTAGTGAAAAAAGTCAACTATAAAGGAAAGCCCATCAGAATCACAGCTGACTTCTCAGCACAAACTCTCAACTGAAGGAAAGTGTGAAGTTTCAGCCATTAACGGAATACAACTTTCAACCCAGTTTGATGTACACCACAAAACTATCTTTCAAAACCAATGAAGAAATAAGATACTTCCATGACAAAGAAAATCTGAGGAAATTTACGACCACCAAAACAACACTCCAAATGTTTTGAAGGACATTCTAGAAAGAGATAGCAAGGACTATAAATTCATAAACCTCAACAGAAAGAATCCATCAGGCAAAGCAAACAATTAAACAGAGGGAGGGGGAAAAGGGGGGGCAACTACAGGAAAATAACATGACAAGGATAAGTCAATACATAGCAGTTATAAACGTTAATGGTCTCAATTCACCAATCAAAAGACACAGACTGGCAGAATGGATCAAGAAGCAAGATTGAACAATATGCTGTACACAAAAACACAATTCGAAAAGAAATCATAGACTGAAAGCCAAAGGATGGAAAAAATACTCCATGTGACAGAAACCTAGCAAAGAGGAGAGGTAGCTATTATATTTGCAGACAAGGTGAATTTCAAGCCAAGACTGATTAAAAGAGACAAGGTCACTACATCCTTGTAACAGGAACAACTTAAGAGGAAGAGATAATAACCATAAATATATATGCAACAAATACCAGTGCACCCAATTATATAGAAAAAACATTAACAGGCATGAAAAATCACTAAAGCACTAATTCAATTGTATTGGGTTATCTCAATAACCTACTGTCACAAAAGGACAGATCAACTAAACAAAAAGTCAACAATAAAATATTACAACTGAAACAAAGTTCTGAACAAATAGACTTAGATGTCTACAGAGTGTCATACCACATAACATCAGAATACACACTTCTCAGCAGCACACTGAATGTTCTCCAAAACAGAACACATACTAGCTCATAGAACATGTGTAAGTAAATACAAAAGAACTGAAATTATCCCATGCATATTATCAGACCATAGTGCAATGAAACTGGAAATCAATGGAAAAAAACACCACAAGAACTTCGTAAACACATGGAAATTAAATAACACCCTTCCGAACAACCAATGGGTCACAGATAAAATTAAAGAAGAAGTTAGACAGTTTCTACAATAAATGATAATGACAATACAACATATCAGAACTTATGTGACACAATGAAAGGAGTCGTAAGAAGGAAATTTATACAGTGAATTCCCATATCAGGAAAACAGAGCAAGTGCAAATAAACACCTTAAGAATGAACCTCCAACTTACAGAAAAAGAAGAGCAAGCTAAGGCCAAAGCTTGCACAAGGGAGGAAATTATAAAGGTCGCAGCACAAATTAATGCATTGGAAACTAAAAGCACAATAAAAGAATCAATGAATTTAAGAAACGGTTCTTTGAAAGATTATATAAAATCAACACAAACTTATCCAATCTTATCAAAACAGGAAAGACTCAAATCCACACAATTAGGAAGAAAAAGAGTAGATTCACATTGGACCCAGCAAAAATCCAAAAGATCATCTACACCTACTTTGAAAACTTGTATTCTAATAAGATGTAAAACACAGAAGAAATGGACAGATTCCTAGATACATGTGAATTACCAAAGTTGAATCAACAAGATAAAAAAATTCTGAATAACAGAATAATACAAAAAACTGGGTTAGAAAACCCTACGTTATTGCAGGCTGATCATGCCTGCAATCTCCCAAGCGAGTGGATGGATGAAGGCATAAATAAAAAATGAGACAATCGAATATGATTTCAGGGCTTCCAGGAGGGACTAATTCTTTTCCAGGTTCTATATTCTCTGAATTAGCGAAAGGCTTTTCTGGGTCATCTGTATTTATTAGGTTTGCAAATAAGGGAGAGGGAATACTGAACAAAATGCAGAAATCTGGGCAGGACTTGGGAAACTTTTCAAGGACTCCTCCAAGTAATATTATGTTAATTTAGGAGAACTATGTAATCTCCAGGAAGGCCTTCACAGCAGGGGTGAGATGCCTGCAGCTATAGTCTCTTTGAAGTCAATAGGGGTAGGAGCCAGGCATCCTTGGCTGAGTTCACCTTGTCCTTGAAGTGTCACAATGTCACAGGCCAATACAGGCCTCAGCAGTGACCAGTGACTCATAGAGGTTCATTTACTATGAGTCAGCTGCCCATCAGCAGACATGGTGCCTAAGCCCCGGACAACTCACAAGCAAATGTGAAAAGCCAATTGGTTAATATTAAATCCTGCTCAGAGCCACTTTGTAGTGGTCCCCAACACACAATATGTTAATGAAATTGAAAATGTAATTAAAATTTACCAAAACAGAAAAGCCCAGGTCCTGATGGATTCATTACTGAGTTCTACAAGAAGTTTACAGAATGCCTAACACCACTACTTTAATGAAACTGAAACTCTTTAATGACACCCATTTCTTTAATGAAACTGAAAGGGAAACAATACTCCGAAATTCATTATTAGAATCAAGTATTACCCTGATACAAAAACTCGGGAAAGACTCAACTAAGAAAGAATTACAAGTCAATCTCACTAATGAACATAGATGCAAAGATACTCAATAAGACCCTGACAAACTGAATGCAGGAAATCATCAAGAAGATTATATACCATGAACAAGTGGAATTAATCCCAGGAATTCAGGGATGGCTCAACATAAATAAATCAATAAGTGTAATATGCCATATTAACAGAGCCAATGATGAAAATAATATGCTCATCTCAATAGATGCAGAAAAAGCACTTGACAAAGTCCAGCACACATTTGTGATAAAAACCCTACAGAAATCAATGGAAAAATATACCATGAGAACTTCATAAACACATGGAAATTAAATAACACCCTCCTGAACAACCAATGAGTCACAGATAAAATCAAACAAAAAGTTAGACAGTTTCTACGATTAAATGATAATGACAGTACAACATAAAGAGAAAAGTTATCCCTTACTCTTGGGTAGGAAGAGCCAATATAGTGAAAATGGCCATATTTCCAAAACTGTTATACAGATTTAATGCAATTCTGATCAAAATTCCAACAGCATATCTCACAGAATGAGACAAAACAATACTAAAATTCATTTGAAAACAGAAGACAGCTAGAATACCAAAGGCAATCCCGGGCAACAAAGGCAAGGCAGGAGGCATCACATTCTTGGCTTCAAATTATATTATAAAGCTGTGATAACATCATGGTATTGGCAAAAAAAAGACCCAAAGATCAGTGGAATAGATTAGATGCAGAAATAACTCCAGACATACTCATCCACCTTATCTTTGACAAAAGGGCCAAACACCTTCACTGAAAGAAAGCCTTTTTAATAAATGGTGCTGGAAAAGCTGGCTTTCTACATGCCAAAGATTACAATTAAACCCATCATTTTCACCATGTACTAAACTAAATTCAAAACAGATCAAAGATCTAAATATTAAAACAGAAACATTCATTCTGCTGGAAGATAGGATAGGTAAAACTCTTGAAGATATTGATATAGGCAAAGGTTTTATGAATAAAAACCCCGATCACACAGGAACTATCACAAAGAATCAACAACTGGGATCTCATCTTATTAAAAAGCTTTTGCACAGCAAGAGAAACCACCAATAGAGTGAAGATGTTTGCCAGCTGTTCCTTAGACAAAAGATTACTGTTGAGGACATATAAAGAGCTAAAAAGATAAGACCTCCCAAATTTAAAGATCCACTCCAAAAATGGCCATCTGAGATGAATACACACTTCTCAGAGAGAGAAATACAACCAACAAATAAATATATGGAAAATGTTCAACATCACTGGTCATATGAGAGATGAAAATTAAACCAACACTGAGATTCCACTTCACCCTGGAAAGAATGCCTATTATGAAGAAACCAACCAATAACATGTGCTGGAGAGGCTATAGGGAAAAAGGAACACTTCTCCACTATTGGTGCGAGTGTAGACTGGTGCAACCACTGTGGAAATCAGTGTAGAAATTCCTCAAAAACTAGGATTTGATCCAGTGCACTTGACCCAGCTATTCCCCTTCTCTGTATCTTCCCAGAATTAAAAAAACACTGCACTACAATGGTATATGTGTACTTATATTTATAGCGGCACAATTTGTAATAGCTAGATCTTGGAAACAACCAAAATGCCCATCAACCAAGGAATGGATAAGAAAGATGTGGTCTTTTTTTTAAATTTTAAAGATAAAAGAATGAAAACATTAACAGACACACAGACATTTACAAAATAACACAAAAAGTTACAAGCAATAGAGAATCTTAGGTAAAGTGATAGGAAATTAACAATGGTTGTTGTATTACATATTGATATCTTCAAATTGGTTACTCAGATAAATAAATATAGACATATAAGATTGATCAAATAATTAAGCATTAACTGTTCCTATCTTAGCTATCCTGTGTATACATATATATTTTTTTCTCTTCTTTCTTTTCTCTTTTCCCTCATCCAAGTCATTCTTTCCTTTTAAGATGTGGTATTTTTATACAATGAAATACTACTCAGCCATAAAGAAGGATGAACCTTTATAGGTAAATGGATGCAACTAGAGACCATACTCATAAGTAAAATAATCCAGATGAGCATGTGTAAATATCATATTATCTCCCTAATGGGAAAAGCTGAAAGAGTAAACAAGATACAAAATGTATACTGTATTATAAAATGGGAAGAAACTGTTCAAAAAGAAAGAGAAATTGGGACGGGGGAATGGAGTAAAGAAAAAGTTGAGATAGTTATACTAATCTCTCTTAATTCACTGAAAAGTTTATGGCAATATTATTTGGACAATTAAATGCTGGTATCTTGTACTCTGACTAATTTAAAGAAAACAGTACACAATGCATTAACCATTGTTACTCTCCTATTATTGTTTAAAATTGTTATTTTTTCTTTAAATTGCCCTAGTTGGATGATACATCATATGGTCACCCTATGCATAACTGCTTCTGGTATGGCCCCACTTTAGACAATTTTTCACATAGAAGCCAGAGTGACCATTTGAAAGTGAAATCCAACTTAGTCCTTCCTCTATTCAAAACCTTCTAATAGCTTCCTTTTGCACTCAAAATAAAAGCCAAAGCCCACATAGCAGCCTACAAAGACCCACATGGTGTGACCTGCTATGTTTTCTCTGAGGTCACCTTCTCTGACTTGACCATTTGCTACTCTGCTCCAGCTGTAGTGTACTGGCTAAACTTAGAAAACACCCAGCACTTTCTTATTACAGAGGATTTGCACTGCTTTTTCTTCTTGCATGCATTTTCCCAATGTCATTATAACTTACTCTTTACCTCCTTCCAGGCGTTATTCAAGCATCACCTTTTGAATGTGGCCTTCCCTGTACATGCAGTTTTTGATTGCATGTATGTATGCGTGTAGGCACCAACACGCACACCGACACTCAGTGTGCACACACAAGTCCACATACTATGTTCTTTCTCTGCTTACTCTTTTCTTAGCATTATCTAGCCTTCTATATATCTTATTTACTATCTTCTCTCCATTAGAAAGCAGGCTACATAAAGCCACACATTTTTACCTGTCTTATCTACTGCTCTATCTCTACTGCCTACAAGAAGCCTGGGCACATAGCAGAAGCTCAGCAAATATTTGTTCAATGAATGCACAAATAAATAAATATATGAACAATGATACAGTAAAAGTAAATCAAACATGATTTTATCCTATCTTGATTTTAGAACAACAGCCATGGAGGTAATGAGGATATGCGAGTGGGGAGAGATTACTCACTGGGAGAACAGTTTAGAGGGTGCTGGTATAAGATACTGTGCACAAACTCAAGTAGGGAAGAGGAGGTAGGTAGGCTAGGGAAGACAATGGGTGGTCAGGGTGTACTCAAAGTTGTAGGGGGAGCTTTTTCTTATTCAACCTGGCTTAGGCCAGAGGTTGGCAAAAAGGCCCAGCTCGTTATGGAATAGGAAAAAAGAGCTAGAAGTGAAAGTTCAACCCCACCGCTCTTGTCACTCCCATAATCCTATTCCTTCAGGGTAAATGCCCTTCAGATTAGCCAGAAGAGGACCTGAAATCTACTATCACAATAAAAAATTTCAGAATATGACTACTCTTCTTATTAATCATCACTGTGAAGTGACAGGGGCTACTTAACTGTTAAAAACTGGAAATGAAGCAGACAAAATCAAATTCCTTTTGAGTATTTTATTGAAGAGTAACATATCGAAGTACATATATGGCATAAATTCATGAATAAAAATATTACATTTATGGAAAGAGAAAGTGTGAAAGGCAACAGCAGAGCCCAGATTAGACTACAGTGCTGGTCTACTTTGTTGTAGCAGATCTCCTAAACGGTACTCTGTCTTGCAGCTTCTACATTCTTCTATGGCCTCAACTCTGCCACCCAAAGGCAGTGTGAGAGTCACTACACTAGATACTAGCGACGCAATGGGGAATAAGGGAGGTGTGATCCTGCCCCTCACTGAGCTCAAGGTGTATTGCTGGAAGCAAACATTTAGCAGAATATAAGAAAATATTTCCAGAGAGAGAGGGAGGCTCCTACATACTTTTAAAGAACATTTTCTTTCAAAAACAGTTAAGTCCTCTTTCTGTTGATTGTGATATGCATGTAAATCCTTTTAAATTGAAGCTTTTTACTAGCTTTATAAGGCAGGGAAAAAATCTCAGGTTTTGTGAGGAATTTTTTTAAAAAATGTAATCATCTAAGAATAATGATGGGCTAAAGATGTAGCTCAGTGCCCAGGCATGTGTGAGGTCTGAGGTTTAAGCTCCAGTACCGTCGGGGAAAATAGATGCCTTTTTTCCCAGTTTCTGTGAGACAGTAAGAGCCTAATTTTGGCAGGTGCCTCACTCCCAAACTGTCTTCTGTCATAGCAATATGAGAAGTTTGTTTTTGTTGTTGTTGTTGTTGTTCATTCTAAAAGTGTGGCAAATAGTTCTTTCCTTGTCCTTTTGAGGACATGTATGCCATGGCTGTATGAAAGCATAACATATCTGTGTGTAATCTCATCAGGGCTTTGCCTGTGGTAGTGTCACATTCAGGTATAATGGGGTTTGCTTATAACATGCACCACATTTTGTTTTAATGCTTATTCAACAAGAGAATAGTTTCCTTTTTCTTTTACCTTTGTGAAGAGGATTTGTGGATTGGTGGGAGATTTTGCTTTCAATTACACATCCCCAACAAAAGAAGTAAGAATTCTTAAGTACTACTGGTAGGAGGAAAATCTGAGAGAGCCATTTTTGAAAGTTAACAAACTTAAGTATGTTTGCCTTTTGCTCAATAATTCTATTCTTTGTGTATGTATCTCAGAGAATGTGTCCTTAAGAAAACAATTATGAGGCCATTCATTACACTGCTCTTTATTGGAGTCAAACTAGATGCCCTTCACTAGGGAAACATAACCAAGACAAAAATGTGGTAATGCACATTATGGACTAGCATACAGAATGCATAATGAACTAGATGTACATGTAGAAACATGGGTATATCTTAAAATGGTGTAGAATAAAAAAGAATTAGAATAAAATATTGTATTGTATCATGATACTATTTATGCAAATAATAACTACAGACACACAAAATAACACTGCCTGATTTTTAAATATAAATGTAATGATTTGTAAGAAACATTACACTTGCATCTATGTATGGGATAGCACGGGGTATGGAAAAAAATTGGAGACAAGAGAAGGACTGCTGTATGACTGTACTCCCAACACTCTGGGAGACTGAGGCAGGAGGATCAAACGTTTAATTCCAACCTGGGCAATTTAACATCTTACTAAGACAGGGTCTCAAAACAAAAACATAAAAAGGGCTGGGGTACGTGTACTGTAGCTCAGTGCAAAGGTCCTGGGTCCAATCCTCAAAATACGGAAAGGGGCTTATATGGACCAATGGTGATAATGTGCTCGGGCCCAAAGAATACAATCAACTTTCTAAGCTTAAATAATGAACAGAAAAAGGGAGTGAGGAAAGAGTTCTCCCACACAAAGAACTGTTCAGCTATCCACCAAATTAATACTATTACTCCAGTTTAAATTCAGTGTCCCTTAAGGACTGTCCAAGAGCTAAATACACATAGAATGATGGTGGCAAAATGGAGAGGTTAAGTTGTTGGAGACAGTTGAAGCGTCTTTTTACAATGCCAGTTTGGCTGCCTTTTATGGAAAATTTGTCCATTAATTATGTATCAACAAATCACAAAGACTTTTTTTAGATAGAACCATTAGAAACAGTATCCTCTTAAAAAATAAATAGTGTCTTTTTGGCCTAATTGAAACTTTGCTTCAGGACCACTCAATTTTTAATTGGCTCTTAATATATTCATCCTATTGGCTATTAATATTCACTGCTAGACAATAAGAGCCTCTGATAATGACTTTACAGGTGCCACATAATTATGTTTTCCACTGCCAGAGTTAACCCTGAGCTGTGCTGCATTTATGGTTTCTATGTAAAATTCAAACATATGACAGTGAATTTTTACAGGCAATCTAATGAAATCATTAGCTGAAAAGTACTCATTGGTATAAAGACAAATGTCTTTAAGAATATAAAAATCACATTAGCACTGAAAATCTCCATACTTTTTGGTTTTCTGAAATTGAATTTAAAGGCATTACGAGACGGAACTTTAGGTATCTCCACAGTTCACAACTTAGAATAGTCATTTTTGAGAAATTAATTTTCAAGCAATCTAAAAACTTTTAGTTACTAATTTATTACGCGTTGCAAGATTTTATGTGGATCTGCAAAGTCACCTATATTATGTTTAAATAAATGAGTTTCAGGAGTTGATTCAATAAGCTTGCTACACCTAGGTAATATATCTTCTCAGTTGTTTCTAGATTCAAAGTATCTTTTTCCCATAAGTGAACAAATTTAAATTCATATAGTGTGGTCTTTGTCTAGGAGTATAGATATGGAGAGGAATGAAATGAAGTCTTACTTCACTTTGATTATTTAACTGGCTTTTTAGTGCTTTCGATTTCCATTTCTTGCATTAACACTTAAAATACATAGAGTAACTTTAAAGTGAGAAGAGATTAACAAAAATGGTCACTGTTACTGCACTTTTCTGTGGTTTTTATCTGTAAGCTCTAAGTAACATCTGGAATGTGTGAACAAACAGCCAATTCTTTTAAGAATTACTGTGGACAAAGCCTTTAGTTCACAAGTCACCAGTGGTTATTAGTCTACAGCCATACAGGAACTGACAGGCCAAATCTTTGAGCTCTACCTAGAAATAATAATGTTGTTCTATTTACTCTTTATGTAATACTGTATACAGAAAATTGTTCTTTCCGTCTTTTACTGCTTAGGAATATCAAAAAGATTTCTATAGTTTGAAAGTACGAAAGCAATGTACTTGGGTAAATTCTACTTTCATCCCAATGTAATGTATCCTCCAAATGAAAAATTTGGTGTAGATAATTCACCTAACATATACATGATCTAGTTTACAAGTTTGGAAATATAAAGTATTATCTTGTCATTAGTCTTTACATTCTAAGAAAAAAATTTCCCTGAACCCAGGTCATCTTGTTTTAGATTTTCAGAGATAATAAAGATAACAGTAAAAGTAAATATGAATCAGATTTCTTGGGTAGCAGTTTGAAGCTCTTCAGCACAAATATTTTAAGTAGCTTATTTTTACTCTATTGACAGATAGAAATATTTTATTTGAAAACTATAAAGGAAAGATTACTTTTCCTACGTGTTTGTGTTTACAATCAATATTAAAGTCAACTGAATCTCAGAAAATTTGTAGAATTATTGGTAATGGTTAGATAAAAGGACATATTTCTAAACTTTGAACTGTTTTTCTCAAAGGTGCAGTTTAAAACCAGTCTGTCGAATGGGGCAGCCACCTGGTGATGGCAGAGAGGACTGCAGACATTGTGCCTGACTTGAAAGTCCTAGGAATCCTAACAAATCCACTGGACCACAAAAAGCGCAGCTCCGTCCAAAAGAAAACCGGGCGTGGAGGCGCACGCCTTAATTCCAGCACTCGGGAGCCACAGGCAGCAGGATCCTTGTGAGTTCGAGACCAGCCTGGGCTACAGTGCGAGCTCGAGGCCAGCCTGAACTGCATACTGCACAGCGAGACCTTGTCTCAAAAAAGTCAAAAAGAAAAAGGAAATCAATATGTGACACGTGCAATTCAAAATTTTTCACAGCTGTATTTTCAAAGTACAAACAATAATTTCAATATCTTTTCATCTAATATACTCAAATAGTATTTCACCAAGTAATCAATATAAAATTGGTAGCTTAACAGGTTTTCGTTATTTTCACACACGCCTTCAAAAGCCGACAGGGTCGCAGGGCGGACCGGCCAGTCTTCCGGCGCGTGGGGCACGTGGGCTGCGGCCAGCGGCTGGCCGTGCGGGCAGCGCGGGTCTCCGGGAGGAAGGGAGGGCAGCAGTGACTCGGTGTGCCTAGCTGCGTTCATTTCTCAGTCCCCCTGCCCGCTTCTGCAAAGCCTCTTACAAATTCCACTGCATTCTAGGAAGCTTAGCCTCCCGGGCATCCTTCAAGTATTAAAGGCGCCGACAGCGCGGCGAGGACGGGAGAAGGGTCCGGGTACTCCTTCGGGGACTCGGGGGCCCCGCTCCGTCTCCGGGAAGGCGTCCATAGCGAAGCCGGGCCCGCCCAGGGTCGGGCCGCGGCGACCTCACAGTGCCCAGCGTCAAGACCCGAGCACCGGGGTCCACGGGTCCAGCAGTTTCCAGGTCGGAAAGCTGAGACTGGAGGAGGCAACGTCAGGTTTCCGCACCCCGCCCATTCCTGTCTCCTCCCGCGTGAACAGAGGGCGAAGAAATGAGCGCAGATTCCGAGACCCGCGCGAGACGCGGCCGCTCCTCCTAGGAGCCCTCGCGGAGGTCTTCGCTCTGTTGATTGGTCGAGATTTCCGTCACGTGGTGCAAACGCGAGACTTTCTCGGGCTCTCCCCGCCCCTTCGCCCCCTGCTCCCCACAGCACGGGGCGGAGCACTGGTTTCCTAGGCAACCGCTGGGCCCACCGTGTATACCGTAGGCCTGGGGCTAGGGTGGTCCTGTCTTGGATTGCCCAGACTCCACCTTCTCAGGATAAGGTGAGCGTTGGTCACCTGTGGGCTTCAGGCATCCATACCCTCTGAGCACGCACCGTGAATCTTGTGGTCCAGGGACCTCCACCACGCTGCAGTGGAGATAATAATCCGGAGAGACAGGGAGGTGCCTTCAGAGGCCGTCAGGGTGACTTAAGGGGCTGAAGAAAGGAAGGTGACCACAGTGACCTCTGCAGCCCCTTCAGTGCCACGCAGGTACTGGACTGGAAGAACCAAGCGCTCGCGGTCCACCTGGTACTGCTCATCTGGGGTGATGAGGGCGTTGCTCTGGAACATGTTAATAATTGGTGGGTTCCGATCCCTTTATCCTCAAGGAAGGAAAGAACTGGACTTCTATTTTTCAGTAAAGAAATTTGGTGTTCTCAAAATGACTCCTACCCAGCTCTGATGGCAGACAGAAACGTGGTCCGTTTTGGTCTGATTGTTATTACACTCTTAATGATCATGTATAGCAAAATTCAAGCCATTTAACAGACTTTCAGAGAACAGCTAGCATGTGCCAGGCATTGCGATAGGTTCATAGTTCTTGCCCTTAGTAAACAGGTAACCTCATAGGTATGGTGGGTGGTGTATATAGGGCAGGTGCTGGCCTAAACCAGTCACAAGGAGGATGTTTATGATACAACCAGGAAGAAGTAAGCTCTTTAGAGTGGTCTCGATTTAACTCTTTAAGAGTATGTGGAGTATACCACAGAATCAAGGACAAAAGACATTTTAGGGAGAGAAACAATATGTTAAAGGACGGAAACATCCTGGCCAATGTAGAGAGCCAGAGTTGTGTCAGAGCCTGGAGTGCTCTGTGGAGGTTGAGGGTGATGAGCTTGAGAGACAAGCAGGAGTCAGAGCACGGTGGCCATGAGCACCTTCTGAGTGCAGTAGCATGAGCAGCGTTACCTTGCAGAAGGCTGACTGCCATAGGGTACAGAGGATGGACTACTGGGCATGACAGCAGGGAGGACATCAAGTTAACTGAATGAGATGAGGCCCTGAAGGAGGGCAGAAGCCCTTGGAATGGAGAGGAGGGAAATTTATGAGGTATTTGCAGAAGGATTTAATGAGTGACTGACCTGGAGAAAAGGTTGAGGGTAATTCCAAGTCTTGACTTGGATGACAAAGAGGATGGTGGCAGATTTATCAGAGAAGGGGTACCTTGAGAGAAGTGAGCTGGCGGGAAAATGCAGTGAGTTCCATTTTAGATGTGACACACTTAGTTGGAACTTTCTGTGTGGGCAATTGGATTTGTTGCACAAAAAACAGGAAGATAAATATTTCTAACCTTTTACCGGGAAGAAAACAGCCGATTTGAAATGTAGTTTTCAAATAACAAGAGACGCCAATGAGAAAAAGCAAATCAAAGACAAAAACTTAAGAGAGTCATCAGCATTGCCAAATACCATGTCAAAGTCAGAATTGAAACACCTCCAGTGTTTGGCAATTAGGACTTTATTGTTGACCTTTTTTTTAAATAAGCAGCTGTGGTGGCTTGAAATGTCTTCAGATTGCATTAGGTTGAGGCCTGCAAAGTGTTGCTAATGATTATATAGATGCTTTTCTGTGAAGTATCTAAAAATAACTACTCATAGCAGAACACTGGGAAGGAAGGACCTTTGAAATATATGAAGACCTAAGTCATGTACAGTGTGAGAAGTGACTGTACATACCTTTTGATCCAGAAATCCTTATTCAAAGAGTTTATCATAGAAAGTGATTCAACAGCAGAAAGCAACTATACAGGAAACTAATTGTTGCAGTATTATTTATGATAGCCAAAAAATGTTAATATAAATATTTCACACATAGTGTTATTTTAAAGAAAAGTATAAGCTTTATGAAATATTTTGTAATTATTATGTGTTATAACTTGAAAGGTTATGAAAATATTGTAGATAGCCTTAAGATTTTTTAAAAATCCACAAAATTGTACATGTTATGTTTCTAACCATATAGAATAGAGTTGATTAAAATGTAAAGAAATATGCAAAATTAAATATAATTGTATTTCAGGGGAGGGATTATATATTCCTTCTAAAATAATAATTTATTTTCCTGGTTATTAATTTTCCAATGAATGTAATATTTAAAAGAAAATGTACTTAGAGGGCTGGGGATATAGCTCAGTGGAATAAGCGCTTGCCTAGCAAGCGCAGGGTCCTGAGTTCGATCCCCAGCACCGCAAAAAAAAAAAAAAAAGAAAATGTACTTAGAAACCAACTTTATTGGAATGATTAGTGACAAAATGTAAGCTAATACTGTTAAATCTCTTTCATTAAAATAGAAAATTGAAAGTCTTCAGAAATGTAGAAATTTTTTAAAAACTATATATTATGATAAAATTTGCAAAATTGAAAATTTGGAGAAATTAACCAGGTTAGAGGTTCTTTGGCTAAACTACAATACTATTGAAAATATTGAGGTAAGATCATTTCAATGATTTGTATGTAAAGCTAGTTATTACTGTGGAGTCTAAATCACAGTGCCTGAGATCATAGTTTGGTTAAAAGACCAAACTATTTGTGACTAGTTGTTATTATTGTCAAAAATCCCTTAAAATGTACATAGCATTTTTTCATGTACAGAGAGCTTCACATGCACCATCTTTCCTTCTCACAGGCCTGAGAGGTAAGGTGTTGTTATTCCTTCTTCAAAAGTTTTTTTTAAAAAGAGGTTCACAGAAGTTAAATAACTTGCCAAGGATCGTAAACATCTGTGTGATATGTCCCTCTCCCACTTGTTCCTCTTCTCCTCTTCATGCCCCTTTGTGTTACCTCCTTCAATAATTGGAGGTTCCAGTTGGGAAGAACAAAAGATGGCTTCACTCTACACACCGCCTTCTGTACTTGCGAAGCACACAGCACTCGTGCACACAGCCCCTCGAGAACTAACCAGATTGATCCGAGATGCCAATGTAAATGTATGTTCTAATCACTCTCTTCTAAATGACATGTTATCTAAATTTTTAGGGTTTGCAGACTTTGAAGAATTTAAATGATCTCAACCATGTAGGAAATATGATAAGCAGAATTGGTATGTACTGTATCATTTGAAGTCTGAGATAATACTATAATCATTTTTATCCATACAAAAAATATATACTTAGCTTTCTTTAGATTATTTGTGTGACATCTTTGCAAAGCATTTCTAAACCTATGATTATAGGATGTGAAAGTATCTGTTCAACTGTGGTTAGTAATTATAAATGTTACCAGTAATCTTGTTTATATGTAGGAATTGACCATATACAACTCAGAATTATCATTGGATATAAACAAAAGGTAAAACAAGGAATTTAGTTTTTCTTTTATCTTGTTTTTTCAGTGAAATGTTGATGTCTTGATGCCAATGCACAACTGGAAAGATTAAACCTTTCTGGTAGTCAAATATGTTCTTTCAGTGTATGTTTAAGTGAAATGATTCATTTTTATATATCAACATAAATCATGAAATGTCTTATTGAAGACACAGTCCCTTTTTTAGGAAAACTTTCATTATTTTGGGGTACTGTATAGTTCAAGAAATTTGAGAGTTAGCCAGCTAATTGAACCTTAATGTTCTTTCACTAATAAAACCAAGCAAAGAAATACTTAGTAGACTTGTAGGGTGTCATTTTCTCCTAATTTTCTTCCCATCTTTCTCACTACATCTCTTGTTTTTGGAGTTTCACCCGCTATTATCACCCAGAAACCATACTACCCCTAATCAGTCCTGGGATCCTTTTCATTTCTATCTGCATTCATTCTCTAAATTATTCTCATCACAGCATATGACTTTTATCTACTGTTTTCTCCCAACTTGGTACCTGTACTTTTCCAGACAGCCCTGCAGAGCCACAGACAGCTCCTATCCTACCTCAAGCTGATTTTCCCTCCACTAAACCTTCTTTTGCATCCTTTCCCACTTCTCTAAATTCTGCCAGTAGCTTGAGCCAAAATCTTCATAATTATGTTTGACTCCTCTTAGCCCTTTCATCTCCCATATCCAATCCATCAGCAAATGCTGTTGGCTCCCCGGTCAGAATTTGTCCAACTTCCCATTCCTACACCACGTCCCTACCAGCCTTCATTGAAAAGCTCCCCTTTAGCTCTCCCACTATTTTTCTTTTCACCCTTTCAATCTGTTCTTCACACAGCAGCTTGATGGGACCTTTAAAATATGTCAGATCACATTGTTCTTCTGTTCCAAACCTCCCTTGGCTTCTCATCTCTCCCAGTAAAAAATACTTCTTATAATGACTGATGAAACTCTATATAACCCTACCCACCCTTATTTGGGTGTTAAATGTTGAGAAGAGAAGGAACCTGCCGAGGATACGGAGAAGAACTCACAGGTAGGGTCTTCTGACATTCTGTCATTCCATCTTATTGTTTTAATTACTTTCTCATCACTGAGACAGAATATTGAACACCTGCAACATCAAAAGGAGAGATTTATTTTGGCCCATAGTTTCAGAGATCTCATTTCATGCATGGTCAGCTAGCTCCAAAAGTGCGTGGTGGAAGAGGCTGGTAGAGGAAAGCTGCTCATAGCATGGCAACCAGGATAAAGAAAGAGACAGAGGAGAAGGAGAAGGAAAGGAGGAGGAGGGAGAGACAGAGGGAAGGAAAAAAGAGCGGAAGCAGGAGGAGGAGGAGAGAAATATACATTTCCAAGTCATGCACTTAGTGACCTACTTCCAGCCAGGCCCTACCTCACAACATCATGTTTAACACACTCAGTATAGCACCCCCATGATCCAGTCATCATCCAAACATACCAGGCTTTTGAGGGACACTTCAGATCTAAACGCTAGCATTCTGCCCCAGCCCCCAAAAGACTCACGTGCATCTCTTTGTGCAAAATGCCTTTTGAGCTGCCAAAAGTTTTGATAGTTCCAGCACTGCTGGAAAGTCTAGATCCAAAGTCTCACCTCAGACTCAAGGCAATCTCTTATTTGTAAGCCCCTGTAAAAATCATAAAAGAAAGGCAAACCTTTACAACATAAAATGGCAGCAGGTAGACATTTTCATTCCAAAAAGGAAAAATAGAAGGATAGAAAGGAATTACAGCAAAGCATGACCAAAACCCAGCAGGACAATTGCTGAATCTTTGTCTAGCACCTGGGAAAATTTGTGGTAAGGTAGGAGTTCCAAAGCATTTTGATGGCTCTGCAGTTATGGCATTGCTGGTTGCAGGACTCATGCCTCTCTCTTAGGCAGGCTCTGCTTCGTACCTGCAGCTTTCTTCAGATAATCCAAGTTCCTGACTTCTCCAACTTGCTGGGGTCTTCATTACATTTTCAGCTTTAGTCCTACAGCTTACACATTGCACTCTCAGGGGCACTGTCTGGCCTCCTAACCCTTGTTTTGAAATCTGGGCAGAAACCTTCCAGATCCCACAAGTCTTATATTCTGCATGCCTATAAAAATCAGAAACGTGGATATTGCTAAAGGCCTACCACCAGATTAAACAGTAGGCACATCCCCTTGGACCCTGACTGCAGAGGCCTCCTAGTACATCGATGGCTGAATACTGTGAAAGAAGTCCCAGGGAACCAATCCCTAGATAGTCCTTCTCAAGCATGGTGCCCTGGATGTGTTTTCTCAAACAGTCTTCAAAGGAGTTTACCCTTTTAAATCCTTGAGCTTTCAAACAGAATTCAACAAATCATCAAGAAGATTATACACCATGACCAGATAGGATTTATCCCAAGAATGCTGGGATGGGTCAACATACATAAATCAATAAATGTAATACACAATATCATTAGAGCCAAAGAAAAAAACCACATGATCCTCTCAATAGATGCATAAAAACCTTTTAATAAAAGTCCAGCACTCATTCATGATTTTTAAAAAAACCTACAGAAAATTGGGATAGATGATGTTTACCTCAATCTGATAAAAGCCATGTATGACAAACCAATAGCCAACATCATACTAAATGGACAAAAACTAAAAGCTTTCACTCTAAAGTCAGGACCAAAGTAAGGATGACCACTATTACAACTCCTATTGATATAGTTCTGGAAACATTAGCCAGAGCAAGAGAGAGAAATAAAAGGAATAAGGATAGGAAAGGAAGAAGTTAAACCAACATTATTCACATATGACATGATACGGTACATACAAGATTCCAACAACCCCAAAAGACTACTAGAGTTAATTACCAAATTCAGTTGCATAGATGGGTAGAAAGTCAGTACTCAAAAATCAATAGTGTTCTTGTACAGCAACAACAAATTCAGTGAGAGAGAAGCCATGGAAACCACATCCTTCACAATAACATCCAATAAAAAATGAAATATGTAAGAATCAATCTAACAAAGGGAGTAAAGGATCTATATATTGAAAGTTACAGTACTCCGAAAATAGAAGTTGAAGAGGGTATCAGAAAATGGAAAGATATCCCTTGCTCATGGATAGGAAGAACCAAGATAGTGAAAATGGCCATACTCCCACAACTGTAAAACAGATTTAACACAATCCCAATCAAAATACCATTAACACACCTCGCAGAACTAGAGAAAATATTCCTAAAATTCATCTCTAACCATCAGAGACCTAGGATAGCAAAGGCAATCCTGACCAACAAAGATAAGGCTGGAGGCGTTCCAATCCCTGACTTGAAATTACACAGGGCTACTGTGATAAAATATGCATGGTACTGGAACATAAGAGACCTGAGGACCAGTGGAACAGATTAAAAGATGCAGACACTACCACAAACCCACTGAGCCACCTTATCTTTAACAAAGGGGCCAAACATGCTCACTGGAAGAAAGATAGCCTCTTTAATAGATGGTGCTGGAAAAACTTGCTCTCTACTTGCCAAAGACTAAAACTAGACCCATGTCTATCACCATGCACCAAACTAAAGTAAAAATGGATCAAAGGTGTAAATATTAAAATAGAAGCATAGCCTTCTGCCACTGCTGAGGAACCCAAGTGAGCACCACAGAGGAAAGTAGCCCCTCCCACTGCCTTCTGCAACTGCTCCAGAGCCCAGGTGGATACCATGGAGAAGAGCAACCTCTCCCACTGCTGCATGAGAGCCCAGTGGGAACCCAGGTGAACCCTGCAGAGGAGAGAATCCCATCCCACAAAATCTGCTGCCATGACACAGATGAACCTCACCAGAAGGCACAAAAATTGACTTCCTCTTTCGCTACTGCCATGACTGCAGTGAACTGCATGGGAAGGCCCAGATATGCCAACAACACAGTATGGGCTCAACCAGGAAGCACAAGATGGACATGCAAGACTAGTGGCATGAAAAGTTCAAAGCAACAATAATAGTTTGAGCCAGCAGGTGACTGAGGCCTCTGCAGGACCTGCAACCAACTCAGGAAGAACACAGGACTTGGTAACTAGCCTTTTTCTCTCAATTTACTTCATATTTTTATATTTTTTCTCTTCCCTTTTTCTTTTTCCTTTGTTTTTGTTTTTCTTTTTTCTTCATGTTCTTTTTTTCCCTCTGTTTTCTAAACACCTGGGGAGAACTTCAGCCACAGAAAACTAATCCCATCCTCCAAATCCAGAGACCAAGTTCAGATAATCCCTAAAATACTCCTTCATTTGTTCTTTTCTACCCACTTCTCTAGTTTCCCAAACGTTATGTGATCATCCTTTGTCCTCCAGCCTTGCTTCTACTTCCTTTGAAGTTTCTTAAACACTATCCTCCCTAAATTTTTCCACCTCAGGGGAAAAGCACTCTACCAAGGGGAAACACTTTGCATACAAACTCTTAACTTATGATTTGTTCTATTATATATTATAGACTGCTCCTATAACCTAAAGTACAAAATCAATAGTTACTACAGTTTGTTTCTAAATGATGCTTGATGCTATTGTTATTGCTAATTGTACTACTTTAACTATTATATCATATCTGTTGTAATTAGTGATTCCCCCTTCTGTAACAATACAGGAATCTCTGGGGTAATAACCTTATCACAGCCCTACAACAAAGGACTTGGGACTGAGCCAAGCAGATACCAATATCCCACTCTTAATTAATTGGTAAGATAGGGTCTTGTGACAGACACAAACCAAGAATTTCCTACAAACAGAAGACATCCCTGAAGAAGAGACTTTTCTCAGAGAAGTCTTATACTAGTGATGCTGCTACCCACTAAACTCACAAGAATGAGTACAGAAAACAAAAATTATTCTTCACATAGAAAATGACAAGACAAAATGCAAAAAGCAGTCTCAGTCCTCCAGCCCATCTATAAAAAGTCCAGGAGACATCAACACGGAAGAAACTGGAAGACACACACATTAAGTCTCTGAAATTATAACAACCAAAGTAAAGAAATAAATCCATGAGGCCATAGATCAAATTGTATCAGAAAAAATTCTCAGGTAAATGTCAACATTTATAAAGGAAATGCCCAGAAAATCTCAATATAGATAAAATATAGATGATGATAGGAAGTGGATGGAAACTGTGAATGATCACTATAGGAAAGAAATAGAATCCATAAAACAGATTCAAAAAGATAACCAGGAAATAAAAATTCCCTTGAAAGCTGAAAAAATTGATTGAATGAAACTGAAGACAGACTTTCAGATCATAAAGATAGGGTTGCTGCCAGTGAACATGAAAGATCTCTTGAATTTTTCAATTAATAAAAGTCCAGAGAATAGCAATTCAATAGCAGAAAGAAGATACAAAGAAAAATGATATAAGAATAATTGGTATCAATGGAAAAGGAGTCATTAAAAAAACTATTTGCAGAAATAATGACAGAAAATTACCCAAGTAATGAGAAAGAATTTGAAATATACATAAGTGAAGCATATGAACTCCAATTAACCCTACCTAAAACAAATCTACACCCAGACATATAATAACTAAGATCCCAGAAATTCAGCACAAGAACAATATTAAAAGCTGTCAAAGAAAAGAAACAGATCAGCTATAAAGAGGAAGAGTTAACAATTATAAATATCTATGCACCAAATAGAGGAGCACCCAACTATATAAGACAAATATTCATAGACATGAAAAATCAAATAAACAATAGCACAGTTCTAACAGGGGACTTTAATACCCCATTTTCACAAAGAGAAATAAACTAGACAAAAGGTCAGCAAAGAAATAACAGAACTGAACCAAACCTGTGAGCAAATGGACTTAGTAGATGTATACATAGAGTTCCATCCAGTAATATCAGAATACACCTCAGCTGCACATGGGATGTTCTCTACAATAGACCATACACTAGCCAACAGGACATGCTTAAGTAAATGCAAAGTAACAGAAATTATCCCATGCATGTTATATGACCATAGTGCAATAAAATTGGAAATTAATGACAAAAGACAAAAAACTTCTCCATAAACACACAGACCTTAAATAACAGCCTCCTGAACAATCAATGTATCACAGATGAAATTAAAGAAAAAATTAAACAATTTCTATTATCAAACAAAAATGCAAATACAACTTTCCAAATCTATGGGAAATGATGAAATCAGTCCTTAAAGGGAAGTTTATAGCAGAATTCTCACATCAGGAAAACCAAAAGAGCACAAATAACCTAATGCTACACCTCAAGCTTCTAGAAGAAGAGCAAGTCAAGCCTAAAGCTCACAGGGAAGAAGTTATAAAGATCAGAGCAGAAATTAATATAATTGAGACTAAGAATATAATATAAAGAATTAAAAATCAAATAGTTGGTTCTTTGAAGAATAAACAAAATTGGTAAACTGCTAGCCCTTTATCCAAAAAAAAAAAAAAAAAGAAAAAAACTCAAATCCACACAGTAAGGAATGAATGAGAAGGGTGAAATTTCTACTCCATGGGGAAATTCAGAAGATCATCAATACCAACTTTTAAAATGTTTACTCACAGAGGATGGAAAACACAGAAGAAATTGGTAGATTCCTAGAAATGTATTGTGACAGTCAGGATTTATTAGGGAAACAGATGTAACACAAGATATATAAATGTGTAAGAAATTATAAGTTTGGCTTACAATGGTCAGCCACAAAGTTGGATGAGGACACATGCAGAGGGTGTCTGCATGTTGGAGATTGAAGAGCACAGTCCCAGGCCTGGAGCTCACTGCAGTGTCTGTGTAAGTCTGTATCAGGAGACTGATTGGTGTGTGATGGAATGTTGAAGAGTTTATGATGAAAGCCAGAGACCCTACACCAGAAGGCTGAAGAGTCCCAGGCAGAAGCCAAATAGTCTGCACCAGAAGCCAGGAGATGACCACATTGACCATGAAGACTGGAGCTCCTCCAGAGAACCAGTAGCCAGTCCTTTTTAAATTTTCTTTTTTTATGTAGCCTACTCACTCTGGGGGTGTGGGCGTGGTTTTCTACACCCACACCATTTACATGCCTTTTTCTTACACAGGCTCAGGATGAATATGAAGTAAGCATCCTGGCTCCCTGCTGAGTCACATAGTTAACCTTTTAAACTTTTTAACACAATAAACAACATCCCAGAAGGATAAGGGCACATCCTTTTTACCCCAAGAGGTAGAACTGTTGAATAACTTAGCTAAAACTATAGACTCCCCAATTTGATATAATGTATCAACCGTAACAATCCACCCCTTGTCAACTTGGCAATGAGACACCTTTATTTAAACCAACAGCCAATGGCACACCAAATGGACAAAAACTGAAAGCTTTCATTCAAATCAGGAACAAGACAAGCACATCCACTATAATCACTCCTAATCAATATAGTTCTGTAAATATTAGCTACAGCATTTAGACAATTGAGAGAAAAGGAATAAGGATGGGAAAGTAAGAAGTTACATTATTATTATTCAGAGATGACATGATAATGTACATAAAAGACCCCCAAAAACTACACAGAAGGACTTCTAGAATTAATAACCAAACTGGGAAGCATAGCTGGATATATACACAACACTTAAAAATCAATAGTATTCCTGTACACATACAACAAACTCATTGATAGAGAAACTAGGGAAATCATACCTTTCACAAGAACATCCAAAGAAATGAAATACTTATGAATGAATTTAACAAAGGAAGTAAAATACCTATATATTGAAAATTCCAGTACTCTCAAAAAAAGAGATCGAAGAGGATATCAGAAAATTGAAAGATATCACTTGTTCATAGATTGGAAGAACCAACGTAGTGAAAATGGCCATACTCTCACAACTGTTACACAGATTTAATGCAATCCTGTTCAAAATACCATTAGCATACCTCACAGAACTAGACAAAACATTCCTAAAATTCATTTGGAAAGAGAAGAGACGTAGAATAACAAAGGCAGTCCTGACCAAAGAAGGCAAGGCAGAAGGCATCACGATTCCTGAAGTGAAATTATACTACAAAGCTACTGTGATAAAATCTGCATGGTACTGGCAAAAAAAAAAAAAGACCAGAGAAACAGTGGAACAGTTTAGAAAATGCAGACACAACTACAAACACACTTATCCACCTTATCTTTAACAAAGGGGCCAAGTATGTTCAATGGAAAAAAAGATAGCCTCTTTAACAAATGGTGCTGGAAAAATTGGCTTTCCACATACTGAAGACTAAAATTAGCCACATATCTACCAACATCTACTAAACTAAAGTGAAAATGGCCAAAGATCCAAAAATTAAAACAGAAACACTAAATCTACTAAAAGAGAAAGCAGGTAGAAATCTAGGAGGTGTAGGTCTAGGCAGAGAGTGCATGAACAAAAACCAAACTGCACAGAAAGTACTTCAAAGAATCAACAACTGGGATCTCATCAAAGAATCAACAACTGGGATCTCATCATATTAAAAAGTTTCTGCACATCAAAAGAAATCACCAACAAAATGAAAAGAAAATCCACAGAATGGGAAAATATTTCAACCAACATTTCCTCAGACATAGGACTTACATCTAGAACATATAAAGAATTGAAAAGAATCAGGGCCTCCAAATTTAAAGACCCAATTCAAAAATGGGCATTGGAGATGAAGACACACTTCTCAGATAAAGAAATACAAATGCCAGATGAATGTGTGAAAAATGTTCAATATCATTGATCATCCAAGAAATGCAAATTGAAAGAACACTGAGATTCCATCTCACCCCAGAAGGAATGGCCAGAATCAAGAAATCAACCAACAATAAGTGTTGGTAAGGCTGTGGGGAAAAAGGAGCCCTTCTTGACTGTTGGTGGAAGTGTAAGCTGGCACAGTCACTGTGGAAATTTCTCAGAAAAAGTAGAATTAGAGGTTCCATTTGACCCAACTGTTCTCCTTCTATGTATTTTCCCAGAAGAGTTAATAACAACATATCACAGCAATATATACATACCCATATTTATACCAGCACAATTTGTAATAGCTAAATCTTGAAAACAACCCAAATGCCCATCAGCTGAGGAATGGATAAAAAAAGATGTAGTATTTTTATGTAATGGAGTCCTACTCAGCTAGAGAGAAGGATAAACTCAAGGCTTTTATAGGTAAAAGGACGCAACTAGAGAGCATACTCATAAGGGAAATAAATCAGACTCACATGTGTAAACATCATCTTTCCTGTCTAGTGTAAGAAGCTAAAAGAGTAAATAATATACAAATTCTGCAATAGATACTGAGAAAGGGAAAGAAACTCCTCAAAAGGAAAGAACAACTGGGATGGGGGAAAAGAGAAAAGATGGAAAAGAATATATATGTCCCCAAAGCACAGATGCGTGGCAGCACCCAGGCTGCGGAAACGGGTGTGACACGCTGGCTCCCAGTGAAGGGGTCTGAAGGGAGCTCGAAGCCCTTGGCTTAGTGAGGTACGTCCAGCCTTCCACTTTCTGTTTATTCACCACTGCACTGTTAGTAATTTACTCCTAACATTCAATTCTAAGTTGATTCACCACTGCACTATGAACAAGAAGGCCAGATGTGGTGGCGCACACCTGTAATACCAGCACAAGTGAGGCTGAAGCAGGAGGACTGCTGCAAGTTTAAGGCCAGCCTGGACTGCATAGTTCAAGGCCAGCCTGGACTGCATAGTAAGATCCTTGTCCAAAAAGGACAAAAAGAAAAGAAAGAAAAAGAAACAAATTGGAACTACCCAAATGTTTAACAAGAGGTGAGTTGTTCACTTTTATAACAGAGTAGTAGATAGTAAAAACCAAGGCTTTTAACTGTATTCAATACTTTTTTCAAAATGAGGTGTTAATTATTATAATCAGAAAACTTGAAGGGGAAATATTAATACAATATAAGTTATTGGAATAAAAACCACAGAGACCAGTATATGAAAGTCTTTGTATTTGGCATTTCCATACGTAAAACAGATCGAATATCTCTTATCTGAAATGCTTGGCACTAAAAATGCTTCAGATTTTGGAATTTTTCAGATTTTTGGAATATTTACATATTAATTGGCTGATCATTCCTTACCTGAAATCTGAAATTTATCAAAAAGTTTTGGATTGTGAAGCATTTCATATCTTGATTTTCAGATTGAGTATGCTCACCTTGCGTTAAAAAAAATTCCAAATGTGAAAAGCAAAAGTCAGAATTTTTTAAACTACATTTTATACATAAGTTTAATTTATTTTTTAATAAATATAGCTCTACATGGGTATTTTACTGAAGAAGTATAGGTAATTAGTAAATTTCTATTCATATGCTTTCTTTACAGTACAATTTATTTTATTTTTTATATTAAGTTGATGTGTATAATGTATTTTTTTCAAGACTAGAACTATAATCAATCAGTAAGATTATAAGTACAGTCACTGAGGTAATATTGGTCCAATAGGAAATCACAAGATGGGTATGAGATGGGACAAGGCTATGTTTAACCAATAAGATTAAGATAGGGAAGCAAGTTGTGTAGCAAGTGCACCTGGGACAGACAAGGACTTTCCTGAAAGGGGTGAGTTATGAAGGTTTGGTCCTCCACTCCAGGGCATTTGATGCTTACTTAGAATATCAATCACTGCTGGTCCTCCTTAGGGGAAGTACCTGAGTGAGCAGTTTCTTTTTCTTGAAGCCTGGCCTTCACTGCAAAAATCTCTAGGCACAGTTGTCTTCTGCATTGGACTCTAAAGGGCCCAGCCCTGTCTGACTGCCAATAATATTTACTAATTTAGCTATCTATAATAGTCTGCCTTCTGAAGAAGGACTCCTGACTGCCATGAGGGGGGAAGCGGCAAAGACCGATCTGGGTACTTCTAGCTGAAGAGGGTCATAGTTGTAATCAGCAGTCAGACATGCTCCACGGAAGGTCTATCCACAGGCCCTCATAGGCACCAGATGTACAGTTTTATGTCTGGAGCAGACAAGGGCATGGAAACAGTTCTGTATGCATGGGCCAAATAATAAAATTAACAGGATCATTATCAATATAGCCAACATAGTTTCTACCAGGAGGAGCCAATAATAAGCTTTCCATAAAGAGGATAAGGAGAAGGTCCAGGGGATTTTAGAACCTGATATGTCATTTACCTGTCATCTACTATCTTGAACAGCTATTAAAATATTAGTAGAAGGATCAGTAATGTATACACAACATGCAGCTTTTATAATGCACAAGTACTCCCTGCTGCTGTTAGAATGTCTAACGCCATCCTGTTTTGGAGGGCTGCTTGCCTCATTAATTGTACTTCTTCATTCAGGAGAGAGAGACCTTCCATGGCGTCATTTAAGGCCTGCTGAGTACGGTTAGTTGAGGCTTCAGTATGTGTCCTATAACTGTCTCTTTGGACAAGGTCAATCTGGTGGATCCCAGTAAAAAGAGGTTAGTATATTTGTCATTGGATCTATCTGTATGATCACTTGAGGTTTGACAGCCTCTAGGTAAGAATAAACAAATTCGAGAAATTAAGAGTGTGTATAATCAAAGCGCGAGCACTGGAGCTGACAGTAAGTCCAGAAACTGCTCTAAAGGAGCTGGAACAGCAGTGGTGTCCCACTGACTC
The DNA here is from genome assembly GCA_004027595.1 of Dinomys branickii. NCBI lineage: Eukaryota > Metazoa > Chordata > Mammalia > Rodentia > Dinomyidae > Dinomys > Dinomys branickii. Next base: position 29,301 of record PVLD010019505.1, read on the forward strand.
TTAGACCCCTCACTGATACAGTCTGATGTTTTAAGTCACTTCAGTTTTAGCTATAATTATCTACAAAATTTTGATGGCTTATGAGAAACAGATTATAACGGTTAACATATTATTTTTGACCAATGTAAAACTCTCAAGATACTGTACATAGACAACAAATAGACCATATTTGTAAAACCAGTCTAAGCATCATTTTGATTAGTAGGCAACCTGAGTATATGTATTATAGTATTTAGACAGGATAAAATATCTCTCCCCAGGATGGGAGCTGGGATTTTAGGCATAACTACAAGGAATGGGTGAAGAGAAAGTCATCCCAGTTGTAGCTTAAGTGTGTTACCTTTCGTTTGGTGACTCCTTTTTCTTGAGGTATGATGGCTGGAAGGAAGGCCAGGACTGGAACGGATAGACATGTGCCAATGTCCAGCAATAGGCTGGTTTTTCCCCGCTATAGTCATGATTACTCAGGGCTCCTTATGGAGATGACAGAGATAACAGTCCAGCCAGAGGGAAAAGGCAGAGTGCCCTGGGGCCCTTTAGTCTTGCTATACCAGCTGGGAACATGAGTCTGAGCTCCGAGTCCTCCACCTCAGAGTGCATTCTCTACTCAGAGTACAGTCTCGTTTTCAGTGGCCTCCTTTGCAGTCAGGGCTTGGCACGTTGGGCCTCCTAAGGCAGTCCCTCTAAAGGTGGCCTGGCTTTCCACAGTAGTAGCAGTTGAGCCTAGTCATTGAGCTCTTCTTGGAGCTTAGGGTCTGTTCTTTTTAAAACCACAAAGAAGGCAGTTGATTTTTAGTCTCTATTTTCTCTCTTTGGCTTTCTCTCAGTCTTGATTATAGAATACTAAGGAGGCAGTTTTTACTAAAGTATCAAGTAAGCTATCTGGAGCAAAAGCTATCATTTGTAACTTTTTCTTAATATCTGTGGTTGCCTGGGTAATAAACATGTCTTTAAGCATAATCTGTCCTTCTACTGAATCAAGAGCTATTGACATATGTTTTATCAATGCCTCTCATAAGTGATCTAAGAAGGTAAAGGGTTTTTCATGTTTTTCTTTTTTTTTTTTTGGTACTGGGAATCCAACTCATGATCTCAGGCTTGCCAGGCAAGCACTTACACCGCTGAGCTATATCCCTGGCCCCTGTTTTTCTTGGTAAATAGTTGACAATTTGAAATAACTAGAAGACTTGGTTTTTATCCTTCTTAGATCTTCAAGAATACATACTTAAAAATGTCTGCTGCTCCAATCACTCATCTGGCTGTTAGGCCAGCAGGGGTCTTGGGTAGGAACTGCTTGTACTCTAGTGAGAACTGGTTATTCCCCTGGTTGCCTATCTTCTGGCTGTCTAAAATTAACAATATGATATTAATCTCCAAATGTAATAGCTTTTAATGCTACTTGTCTCTCAGACATCAATGTTTGATTTAACACTGTATCTTTCCAGTCTAGCATATAGGTCTGAGTAAATCCTCTAAAAACCTTAATGTACTTATCAGGGTCATCTGAAAATTTTCCTAGATCTAGTTTGGTCTGTTTTAGGTCACTGAGGGAAAGAGACATATGAATGTGGTTAGTCTCGTATAGATTATATTTATACTTTGCACATAAGAATTCTTAATGTAAAGAAAATTTAAACATAAGGCAATTCTGACCACTTTCCCACTTTCCTACCATGTAATTCTAGTTGTAAATGAGCATCATAATTAATATTTCCCTTTGTATTCCATTTTTGCTCGAGAGGGTAGACAGGTCATGTTTATGTGCAGAAAAATATCAAACAGCTCTTTTTCAGCATATAAGGGTTGAATATCTTACAGTGCTTAAGAATACATTCCAAAGGAGTAAGAGACTTTGACAGTGAGCTCCCCATGTCTCTGTGCCATTATTTTGGTGGAAGTCCTCCAAATGATATAATAGAAAGAAATTCCCTACCTGCTAGATAAAACCCAAACACCAAGTTTGTGTTCCCTAAAATCAAGGAATGAATTCTAGGAAAAACAGAGGTTAAGAGTAGGAAGACTTTATGCAGAGAAAGAAAGTTTCTAGGGGCAGAGAAGGGCCTAGGAAGTGGGTTGCCCTGTTGGTAAATTTAGATACACATAAAGATCATATTCATCATATGGAATTTGTACCTCTGTAGGTTGTATTTTGATTCCTCTATTTTCCCAATTCCCTCCCCTTGCTTTAACTCTTCCCCTTCCTATTTACAAAGCTTTATTTCAATTTTATGCTTTTTAAAATCATTTTTCCTTTTTCCTTTCTTACTTTCCCCCTTCCCCTTCCCTAATTTCTCTTCCCTTTTGAATAATTTCTTCCTTTTTCACAATATCTATTACACATTTTGGTTTTATTTACTCTTTGTTTCTCACACCAGGGAGACAATACAATGTTTACACATATGTGTCTGATTTATTTCATGTAAGGGTATGGTACCAAGGTGCATTCATTTACCTAGAAATGTCTCAAGTTTACTCCTCTTTATGGCTGAGTAGTACTCCATTGTATGAAAAAGCACATCTTTGTTTTGATTGATGGGCATTTGATTTGTTATAAACATAGTGTGCATATATCACTGTGGTATGATGTTTTTAATTCTTTAGTGGAGATACCCAGTAGGGGAATAGCTGAGTCAAATGAGATCTCTAATCCTAGTTTTTTGAAGAGTCTCCACACTGATTTCCACAGTTCTTGCACCAGTCTGCACTCTCAACAGTGGAGAAGGGGTCCTTTTTTCTGACAGCCCCTCCAGCATTTGTTACAGGTTGATTTCGTGATGAGAGTTATTCTTTCTGGAATGAGATGAAATCTTAAGTATTGTTTTAGTTTGCATCTCTTGACTGACCAGTGATGCTGAACATTTTTTCATATATTTATTTGCCAGCTGTATTTCATCCACTAAGAAGTGCATATTCATCTCAGATGCCCACTTTTGGGTTGGGTTTTTTAATTTGGAGGGTCTGACTTTTTCAGTTCTTTATATGTTCTAGATGTTAGTCTTTTATCTGAGGGACAACTGGCTAAAATTCTTTCCACTCTGTGTTGTCTTTGTACTCTGGTGTGATTTCTTTTGCTGTGCAAATGCTTCTTATTTTTTTTTATTTTAAGAATAAAGGATGAAAACATTAACAAACAGACATCCATTTACAAAATAGCATAAGAACAATACAAACAATACAGAGTTACAAAGTGGTAGGAAATTAACAATGGTTGTTGTATTACCTATCCATATCTTCAAAGTGGTTTCTCAGGACAACAAATAGAGACATGCAATAATGATCAAATCAAACTATTGCTTTCAGTAAAGCAACAGAAGACAGTAGTACCACTGTTAGCTATCCTATTATATATACACATACATAATTTCCCCTTCTTTCTCATCTCCTTTCTCACACCCCTGTTGCCCCTTACTTTTGAGCATTTACCTTTCATTTCACAATGTCTATCATACCACCTAGTTTTTATTCACTCTTAGGTTCTTACACTAGTGAGACAACACATTGCTTTCACATGGAGGTCTTGTTTATTTCACTTATGAGTATGGTCTCTAGTTGTGACCTTTCAACTATAAAAGCCTCGAGTTTATCTTTTTTTATTTTAAAAGTAAAAGAACAAAAACATTAACAAATGGACACAAAGTAGCACAAGAACGGTACAATCAAAACTGAATTACAGACAAGGTGACAGGGAATTTACAGTGGTTGTTGTATTACATATTGATAACTTCAAAGTGTATACTCAAGAAAACCCATATAGATATATGATTGATCAAACAATTAATCATTAACTGTTCCTTACAAGAAAGTGACCTAAGTCAATAGTGCAACCATGTTAGCCATCTTGCATATACTTAAATACATACATAGTTATCCCTTCCTTCCTTTTCTCCTTCCCCTCATCACATTTGCTCTTTACTTTTGAGCAGTTTCCCTTCATACCTCCTAATTTATATTCCCACTTTCATGTTCTTACACTAGTGATACAATATGTTGCTTGCACATGCACATCTGATTTATTTCATTTATGAGTATGATCTCTAATGGTGACCATTTGCCTATAAAAGCCTCAAGTTTGTCTTTCTTTATATCTGAGTAATATTCCATTATATAAAAATGCCACAGTTTTTTTTATCCAGTCCTCAGTGGATGGACATTTGGGTTGCTTCCACAATTTAGCTATTACAAATTGCACTGCTATAAACATAGGTGCACATATATCGCGGTGATATGATGTTTTCAGATCTTCTGGGAAAATACCCAGAAGGGGCATAGCTGGGTTGTATGGGACCTGTAGACCTAGTTTGCTGAGGAATCTCCAAATTGCTCTCCACAGTGGTTTCACCATTCTGCATTCCCACCAGGAGTGGAGAAGTGTTCCTATTTCTCCACAGCCTCACCAGCATTTGTTATTGGTTGATTTCTTAATGTTCGCCAATCTTACTAGGGTGAGATGCAATCTCAGTGTTGTTTTAATTTGCATGTCTTGAATGACTAAAGATGTGGAACATTTTCTAATATATTTATTGGTCATTTGTATTTCTTTATCTGAGAAGTGTGTATTCATCTCAGATGCCCATTTCTGGATTGGGTCTCTGAATTTGGAGGGGTTAATGTTTTTTTAATTCTTTGTATGTTATAGGTAGAAGACCTTTGTCCAAGGGACAGTCAGCTAGGATTTCTTTCCCAATTTGTGGGTTTTCGTTTTACTCTGCTGATGATTTCTTTAGATGTGCAAAAACTTTTCAGTAGGATGAGATCTCAGTTGTTGATTCTTTGAAGTATTTCACAGGCAGTTTGGTTTTGTTCATGAACTCTCTGCATACCCCTATGTCTTCAAGGTTTGTACCTACCTTCTCTTCCAATAGATTTAGTGTTTCTGTTTTAATATTGAGATCTGTAATCCATTTTGACTTGAGTTTGGTACATGGTGATAGACTTGGGTCTATTTTCAGTCTTTGGCAAGAGGCAAGACAATTTTTCCAGCACCATTTATTAAAGAGGCTATCTTTCTTCCAGTGAGTTTGTTTGGCCCCTTTGTCAAATATTAGATGGCTGGGTGTGTTTGTGGTTGTGGTTGCAACTTCCTGTCTGTACCATTGATCCTCAGGTCTGTTTTATAGCCAGTGCCATGTTGATTTCATTACAGTAGCTTTGTAGTATAATTTCAGGTCAGGGATTGTGATTCCACCTGACTTATGCTTGTTGCCCGGGATTGCTTTTGCTATTCTGGGTCTCTTCTGGTTCCAGATGAATTTAAGGCATGTTTTCTCTAGATATGTGAGGTATGCTAAAGGTAGTTTAATGGGAATTGCATTGAATCTGTACAACAATTTTGGTAGTATAGCCATTTTCACAATGTTGGTTCTTCCTAACCGTGAGCAGGGAATGTTTTCCCATTTATTGAAATCCTCTTCAATCTCTTTTTTCAGAGTACTATAGTTTTCACTGAATAGATCTTTTACCTCTTTTGCTAGATTTATTTCTAAATATTTCAATTTCTTGGATGCTATTGTAAAAGGTATGGTTCCCTTAATTTCTCTCTCAGTCTGTTTGTTGTTTGTGTATAGGAATGCTATTGATTTTTGGGTGTTGACTTTGTATCTAGCTACACTACTGAATTTGTCAATTAATTCCAGGAATCTTCTTGTGGAGTTTTTGGGGTCTTCTATGTAAAGTATCATGTCATCTGCAAACAGTGGTAGTTTTATTTCTTCCTTTAATATCCTTATTCTTTTTATTTCTGTCTCTTGTCTCATTGCTCTGGCTAGTGCTTCCAGAACTATGTTGAATAGTAGTGGTGACAGTGGACATCTTTGTCTTGTTCCTGACTTTAAAGTGAAAGCTTTCAGGTTTTGTCCATTTAGTATGACATTTGCTGTTGGTTTGTCATAGGTGGCTTTGATTTGATTGAGGTAGAGGCCATCTATTCCTATTTTTTCTAGGGTTTTAACATGAATGCATGTTGGACTTTATCGAAAGCTTTTTCCGCATCTATTGAGATGATCATGTGGTTTTTGTCTTTGGCTCTGTTGATTTGGTGTATTACATTAATTGATTTGCAAATATTGAACCATTCCTACATTCCTGGAATGAATCAAACCTGATCACGGTGTATAATTTTCCTTATGATTTGCTGCATTCTATTTGTTACTATTTTATTGAGTATCTTTGCATCTATGCTTATTAGGGAGATTGGCCCATAGTTCTCTTTCTTGGTTGGGTCTTTCTCCAGTTTGGTATCAGTATAATATTTGCCTCCAGAAATGAGTTAGGAAGAATAGCTTCTTTTTCAATTTCTTTGAAGATTTTGGGGAGTGTTGGCATTAAATATTATTAAATGTTTTATAAAATTCTGCTGTGAATCCATCAGGGCCTGGCCTTTGTTGGTAAGTTTTTAATGACATTTTCAATCTCATTAATTGAAATTGGGTTGTTCAGGATATTTGTATCTTCCTGATTCAACTTTGGTAATTCATACATATGTAGGAATCTGTCCACTTCTTCTGAGTTTTCTATCGGATCAGAGTAAAGATTTTCAATGTAGGTATTAATGATCTTTTGAATTTCTGTAGGATCTGTAGTGATTTCATCCCTTTTGTTCCTTATTACATGAATTTGAGTTCTTTGCTTTCTTTTTTTGATATGGTTGGGTAGGGGTTTTCAATTTTATTTATTCTTTCAAAGAACCAACTCTTTGATTCACTTATTTTTTGTAGAGTTTTCTTCATCTCAATTGCATTAATTTCTACCCTAAGCTTTATAACCTCCTCCCTTCTTTGGGCTTTGTCCTTTTTTTTTTTTAATTTTATTTTAAAGACAAAAGAATGGAGACATATGAACCAGAAAAGCCATAAACAATACAGAAAATACAAAGTTATACAGAATATAGTAGGGAATTAGAACTGGATGTTGTATTACATAGTTATCTTCACATTAGTTAACACAAAAACATTAAAGGAAAT
>PVLD010019506.1:0-36249 GCA_004027595.1 Dinomys branickii
TTCTGCTTTAAGCTCTTTTATGGCCTGTTGGAGTTGTTTCATTTCGGATGCAATCGTTTCATAACTTGCAGGTATGTGGCTTCCTGGTTCCCCTGTATCCTCACATTCAAAACTTGTTCTGGGTGGGGTTGAGTTTTGAGACTGCGTTTTGTTCCTCTGTTTTCCCATTTTTGGGTATCAGATTCAAAATGTGGAGCTACAAATTCCCCAGGCAGTTCAGCAGGTAAAGGTCTGCTGCAGAGGCTGCTCCAATGATTCCTTTTCTTTGGGAGAATTTCCCTTAAGCTGTCTGCTGAGATTTCTGCTTCTACTCCCTACGGAGAGACCTGGCTTGGGCGCATAAACAGCTGGCCGCCCCAGGGACCTTGCAGGCAGGCCACTCATGTGTTCCTCCCTGGGTGGAGCTCCTTCCCCCCTCACAAATCCCATTGGGGCGCCTAGCTAGCTCTTCCTACCTGGGGGATCCTGCAGTCCTTAAAGCTGCTTGGATGTCACTCGCTTGGCAGAGCTTCTTCCCGACTCAGGAAAAACCGGTTAAGGCGCCCAATCAACTCACCCTGGGATCCTGCAGACAGGAATGCTGTTGAGCTGCATCTCTGTGGATCGAGCTTTTTCCCGACTCAGAAATCCTGCTGACCACAGCTGCCACAGTTCGCGTGGCACTGGCTGCGGGGCGGGGCTCTGAGTGGGATCCCGGACCACTGCCCAGATTGGCGCAATCTGCCCCAGTAGTGCGTTCTCTGAGTTTACTCTGCTCCGCCGCCTCCAACAAATCCTGGTTACAGCCGCCTCCGAGCCGATCGGGTTCAGGAGCTGGAAGCGTCCCTCCTGCCACAATTGCTCTCTCGGCTGTACGTGGATTTTGCCGAGCTGCGGCCCAAGCGCAGCACCAATCCCTCGGGCGCCCAGCTCTCAGGATCCGCCCACTTCTCGCCGCACCCGGTTTGTCCAGCTGGCCCTTTAACGCTCAGGCCGCGGAGAGCAACCCGATCAGTTGGAATTTTGCATCCACAGACCGGGTACCCGCGCGCAAAGGATCGGTCTCTGGGAGAGTTTCCCTCTGCCGCTCACCTGGTCGCCATCTTCCTGGAAGTCCCCAGACAGCATTTCTAAAACTAGAAGTAGGCAGTAATCTTCAAGTTCAGTATTCTCAGATTTCTATCTCATACTGCCCTCTCAGTTCCAGGCAGGCACTTGTCCATGGAGCTACATCCCTGGACCAAGCCTTCTCAGCTGTAAAACCTTAATGTTACTTTGACCTCTTTACCCTCAGATTAATTTTACAATGCTAAGTTTTAAGGATATAGTAATAATTTTAATAAATTTTTGAAGGTATAAATGGATAAAGACAATTTTTACCTTTTATATCTAGACTGATCTTCCTGTGTGTTTGTAAGTTTCCATCTGGATTTCAGAATCCTCCATGGTTTTGTTATGTCCAGACCATCATCCTGTGTATATTCTTCCCTCTCTGTAGTTTTTTACTAATGCTCTGTTAATCTTTCTGAAACACTGATTGATCATTCTAAATATTTCCTCTGAAACTTTTTTTACCCCCCAGGACTGGGGGTTGAATCCAGGGCCTTTTCACTGAGCTACAGCCTTTTAAAATTGTTTCAAGTTCTTACACTGTGGCTGTTGCTGGTGTTCTTTCTTTCAACCCCCTCCTCCCCTTCCCTCCCCTCCCCTCCCCTCCCCTCCCCTGCCCTGCCCTGCCCTGCCCTGCCCTGCCCTTCAGGTCTCTTATCTGTGGTCTCTCTTCTCTCCTAAATTGCCTAAGAGAAACTTGAACTATGTGATTTTCTCAGAACCTTTAATGATTTTTTTTATAAAATGTTGATGTATATATATTTTAGGTTTTGGTACCAGGTTTCTATAATTTGGCTTTATGTAAGAGCCCATAGTTATTGTTTCTTTCTTGAGGAAACAAATGCCTTCTCAACTGCCTGCGTGGTCCAGGGGTAGCAGCACAAGTGGGAGGTGATGAGGGTTAGCACGCCTAGGTGTTCTCAATGTATATTTATGTCATTGGTAGTCCTCACATTTCCTGTAGCTTCAGATATGTTTTCGCACTTGAACCTCTCTTAGAGCAACTTTTATTTTGCAGCAATTTGTATTTTTTTTTTTTTTAACTCTCGGGTGATCTTGTTTTGTTTCTGGTATTTCCCTTAGTTTTTGGTCTGCCTTGATTTTATAGTTTGATTCATTAATCATTTCGATGTGCTGTGGCCTTAGACAAGATTATGTGTGCCAGTGACAGACCTGTACAGAGTTGTTTATACAGAGTGATAATTTCTGTTATTTAAACAACACAGCCATCTCACAGAATTAATGAACAGGAATTATAGTTGAGTTTTACAGAGAACTACAACTCATGAAATACAGATTTCAGGTATAATTTCTGTGGACTTGTGGAATGGGGAAAGAAGATATGCGTTTAGTCCACCATTTTCACTCAGTCTGATTCATTTTTAGAGTCGGTTTGCTTATTTAATAGATTCTTTGGGGATTTAGGAACATTCTTATTGCAAGTATCCAGTTTTCTATGTCTAATCTACTTTTATATTTACCGACCAGGAATTAAAAGCATATTTTTTATAAGTGATTGACATCAATGAAAATACTTCAAGTGGATTTACTTAGTCTTGAAAGATTTATTAGAAATATGGATCAAGTATTGTAATTGCAAAGCTTCCAGAGGAAAGCAGTTTAAAAAGTTAGAGGTAATTTATTATACTAATATTAATAGCGTGTATGCCAAGAAAAAGGCCTAGAAGAAAAGAATAAAGGGAATATAATGTAGGTGATTTCTTCTATTGAGGTTTCGAGTATTATTTCTTAGAGGTGGCACATAAGTACCACTTACTCTTGAATAGTTCCAATAGCATTGTCCCTTTGGAAAATTAATGATTTATTTTATTGGAAAAATTTAAATCATCAGACATTATGAGGTTTTGGCAGGGGTGTTTGGTAACCAGAGGTATATGCTAATGGAAGTGTAAATTGATAGAGCTATTTGGAGAACAGTTGGGCAGTATCCAATAAAATGCAAAATATGCATCAATTTTACTTTTTTTACTCGTCAGTTTTACTTTTATCTATTTTTTTGCACAGTACTGGGGATTGAATGCAGGGGTACTTTACCATTGAGTTTTACCCTTCTAGCCTTCCCATCCCTCTGATCCTTTTGATCCCTTTATTTACTTATTTTAAATTTTGAAACAGATTCTTGATAAGTTGCCCAGGTAGGACTGGAATTTGTGATCCTCTTGCCTCAAGCCTCTCTCAGTGTGGGATCACGGTCACATGCTGACACAACTGGTTTTAATTTTTACTTTTGTAGCAGTTCTCAACAGGGGGCAGTTTTACCACTGGGTGTCACTGGCAATGTCTGGAGGTGTTTGTGGTTGTCATGCTTGGGGAGTATTACTGGCATAAGGTGAGTGGAGGCCAGGCATGTTGCTCAACATCCTATAATTTATGGGACACAAACAATGAAGTAAACATCTAGCCTAAAATGTTAATAAATCCAAAGTTGAGACCCTGCTTTAGAAGAAGCTCTTTCTTATGAACAAGGAGACCTGATTAAGGATAGTTGATAAAGAATTGTAATAGCGAAAATTTAGAAATAATCTAAATGTTCATTAGTGGGGGAATGAATAAATAAGATATTATATATATATATATATATATATATATATGCTTCAATACTTTACAGTAGTTAGCGGAAGTAGATTAGTGGATATATCAGTAGATATTATAAATTATGTCAAATTAGAAGCATCAAGATACCCACAATCCTAGGTACTCAGGAGCCTGAGGCAGGAATCTCTCAAGTTCAGTCCTACTCTGAGTAACATAGCAGAACGCCATCTCTAAATTAAAACAAATAAAAAGGTCTGGGAATGTAGCTCAGTGGAAAGGTTTTGGATTCAACCCTCAACCCCCACAAACAAACAAAACAGACACCCCAAAAAATAAAAAATAAAAGAAGCAGACACAATGAAATACCATCTGTGTGATTTATGTCACAATGAGATACGATTTATGCCATTTATTTTTGAAAAATACATAAAATGTAGCTTTCCATTACTTAAATATCCAAATAAGAAGGCCAAGAAATGAACTGGGCTACATGCTGGGTTTATGATAAGGGGCTCGTTTTATCTGTTTATTGTTTTATAAATACACATAATATGAAGCAAATGTCACATTTATATGAATTTGAATGCGTAATTTGAATGTTATTATAAATTCCGGTTGGTAGAAATGTGGATACTTGCAATAATATTGATTTATAGTGTTAAAATTCCTCATCTTGGTAAAGCTCACCCATGGCTTGTCCAGAGTACTTAGAATAGCATTTTGAATATTTTGTATTTTTTTTTGTTTCTTCCTAAGATTTTAACTTGGCTTTCTGTGAAAAAACAATAAATACTGTTACTTATTGTTTAGTTTATGTTTGTAATTATAATTGTTTTGTTTGTATTCTGAGTGATTTGTGCTTCATTCACAGGTGAAATTGGTTATAAAGAACTCTTCTCTGAATTTTCTGTATTACAATATGGAGAAATAATTAGGTCTTCAGCAGAAACGTGAAATATTTTTCCTGTTTAGATATTTTGTTGCATTGATTTTTGTTGTAAAAATATTTGAGTACAGTAGTTTAAATAATCTTTTCAATAACTGTCTGGGAAATTAAGTTTAGGTATCTAAGTGATTCTGAGATGTACTCATAAAATGTGCTTATAGTTCTTGTTAACCTGTTTTTGGAATAGCTTATATTTGACTGTGAAATTTTTTATAAATGTTATTGACGAGAGTAAAATGGATGTAACATCAAAGCCAGTGTGCTTTTTCCCTAGAACATAGGATTAGTTTTTATATAAGGTAATATCTTGACAATAAAATGAAGCAGAGATAGTGGGGGACCTGTAATTCTTTTCTTGAAGTAGTAGAAGTATCTCAAATACAATGTAATTAAAAGTTATAATAACTTCATTATGTCTTTGAATTTAAATTATCTTAAATTAAGTAATACATTAAAATTGCATTTACAATTACATGGCAGTTTATAATTTTTAAACAAAAAGGATTTACCAAAAATTATCCCAAAGTTTAGGAGACTCACTAATATAAATTTAAAAACTAAAATAACCTTTAATGATTTTTATTTACCCTTGTGAGAATATAAATGTAAAAGTAATAACCTATATCTTTTTACATGTGTGAACCTAATTGAAATTAATGAGTTTATTTTAAAAAAGGTCTTAAAATTTTAGATTAGATCTAACTTTTTGTTAAAGGATTTCATATAAATTAAAACTGCTTAATTATAAAAATTCATAAAGATAATTTAAATTCAGTATATTTAATTTAATATAATTTAAGTTTAATTATGAATAGTTACAACTATATAGAATTTGAAATAAGTCATATAACCTTTTAAGATAATTTTTGTAATTAGGTGAGAACAAGGCATGAACTATTTCCACTTGATTTTCTTGCTAATATTTGTAATTTAATGCTAGAGTTAGTCCTTAATTGCTGAAAGTTATCCATAATATGGTTACCAAGTATTCTTCTGTAACATATGTTCTGTTTTAAGGGTTAACCATTCAAAAATGTTTTTTTGAAACAAGGTCTCACCACGTAGTTCAGTCTGGCCTTGAACTCACTGTGTATCCTACTCTGACCTCAAACTCACAGAGATCCTCCTGCTTCAGCCTACTGAGTGCTGGGATTACAGGCATGCGCTAGCACGCACAGATAAAAAATAAATGTTACTTAAATATTTTTAAAAGAACACTTCACTAGTGTGTGTATGTATGTAAGTATAAATCAAAGTAGTCTTAGTCTTTGGTGGATTCAGTATTTGTGGGAAACAATAGCTGTTTAACCCTAGAAAGTTATGGTACCCTTCAACAAAGGCATAACATTTTGGGATGAGGTCAGTTATTTCTAGAGTTGGGTTTGTAAAGAGGTAATGTAAATATGGTACATTTTTTTCAGGTGGCAATTTTAGTTATTCTGGAGTGGGAGTTAACAAGATTATTTTATAAAATACTCATTGTGGAGGAAAACGTTTTATTATTCTAACAATTAGGGGTTCTGTTCCTAGATCCTTGTATCTGTGAATTCAGTGTCTATTGGTGTATTTTGGCAAGAAAGCTTGATTTTTTTGATGGTCTTAGTCCAGATATCATTGATTTTCGTTGTTAGAGTCTACCCACAGTAAGTTTGATATAGGATGCACATGGGCACTTGCTTCAGTTATAATAGAAATGGAAACAGGCAGTAGCACACATTTCTAGGGGAACTCATTGAGAAAGAAGAGTGGGGAAGGGACTTCAGTTTGAGAAGAACTGAAGAGGACACCACTCTAACGGTGAAGATCAGACGGGCTTATTAATGAAAGATCCAAACTTTTACGGCTCCATTGGTGTAGGCTAGCAATTGGTGATTTTCCACTGAGTATGCCATTTAAAGAAAGCCTCCTCATGTTTTAAGGGGCTGCTTCCTAGACAGTGATGGTGAACCTTTTAGAGATGAGTGCCCAAACTGTAACCCAAAAATCCACTTCTTTATTGCAGTGTCAACACTGAAATTAAACTTGAATAATGAGGTGTTAGTTTAAAAAAAAAACTTGTACATTAACATCTTATGTCTTTAAAAGAAAATCACATTCCATAGGTGCACCAGTACTCTCAGCATCATACTGTAAAAGGAACAGCAGTTCTCCTTCTCGGGGACTTCACGATGCCCTCATGCTTTTATAGCTGCCCTGCTGCTGTTTTAAGAATAGGAGGTTATGGGGAGGGCACATTCCATTCCTGTGTTAGGGTTTCTGTCTGGATGTCCCTGTAAATCCCATGCAGTCATGGGGTGGCTTCTAGAATTTGTGATTGATCCATGGTCCAATGCTGGGATTATAGATGTGAGTGCTACACCTGCTCTGGGGCGGGGCAGTGTGCGTACAGTGTAAGGGAGAGAAACGGGCTGCTTGCTGCTGCTCTCCCTTTTTGCACTTGTTGCTTTTGGGTTCTTCCCTACCAGGAACTATTGCCCTCTGCCCTGTGCCACCCTGCCTTGGAGCCATCTGATCATGGACTGAAACTTCCACAAAGGAGGTTTACAGTTGTAAGCTAAATAAACCTTTACTTCTTAATTCTGGTCATCAGGTATTTTGTCTCAGCAATGAGAGAAAAGTAACTAAGACACTGTATTAGCAGGGAAGGATATAGAATAAGACTATAGGAGTAAAAGGTCATGGATTAAAGCCCAACAACCTTACCATCTCTTGTCCTCTTGAGGGCCCCTCTCCTATTTTCTAGCTCACATTCTGTTTTGACAGATACAGAGGTAAACTACTATCTGCTCTTGTTACCCCTGAAATATGTGGTACCAAGGATTACTGAACCCATGACCTTCACACTGAGCTATATCCACAGCTCTTTGTTTAATTTTGAGACAATGTCTTGCATTGTCTTCAATTTTGAGACCAGTCACTATGTTGCCCAGACCAGGAATTTGTAATCCTCTGGCCTCAGCCTCCCAGAGCATTGGGATTACAGGTATGTGTCACCAGGCCTGGCTACCCCTGAAATTTTAAGCCAGTGAAAATGATCTGATAAAGAATTTTTATTTTGTGGCTTGATTTTATGGATGAAAATGAAAGATGTTATGGCTTGCATTTGGTACTTAAAAATCTGTTTTAAAAGCACATTTTTAGTTTATATTAAGAAAAACACTATGTTTCAACATTAAATCCTTTTTTGGAGGGAGGATCGTTTTGAAACAGGGTTTCACTGTACAGTTCAGGCTGGCTTAGAACTTACTTTGTAGCCTAGGCTGGCCTCAAACTCACAGCTATCTTTCTGCCTCAGCCTCCTGAGTGCTGGTATTATAGGAGTGCACCCCCACACCCGGGTCGTTGTTTTCTCCCCGTCCTTCTCCCCGCTTGTCCTCCTTCTCCCTCCGTCTCTCCCTCCCCTTTCCCTCCTCCTCCTCTCCCTCCCCCCACCCCCATTTTCATTCTGAACCATCAAGTTAAAACGCTTGATGTCTTGTATCTGTTCAGCTCTTACCTTTACCTTAGTACACCTGTAGTGCAGTTTGGAGAAGAATTTTTTAATATCAGAATTTTGCCCTTCTCCATAGTTAACCATGGATGACAGCTTTTGCCTTTACTTATACCTGATGGAAGTTTTAATCACTTGGCCCATTTTTTTCTATGATTTTTCCATGTCCTTGGAGATGATGCTATATGAATCTTACTAACTTGTATAAGTGATTTGATTAAAAAATTTATGGCCACATTGTTTGAATTTGATGGCACTGAATAAAATAGGTTAATGCGTTCTTTCATTTAGTTTATTTTCTATGCATTCCTAATTACTATCCTTCCAATGTCATATTATGGGGGAGTGGTGATAAGGAGCCGTTGATGAGAGTTGGGGTATCTTTTTCTCTTTATGTTGTTACATTCAGCTTACATACATTTTTTGATGCTCTGTTCACCAAGTTCTTTCACAGCCAAAGCTTTTAGCTATTATTATACCTTCTATAAAGCCAGAATCCCATGGGGTTATTTTAATGCTTCAATTAGATATGTGTCAAATATTTGAAGAACAATGAAACATTTATACAGATACTAAGTTATGATTCTTAGGTGTAATGCCATCATTTCTGTTTTACTAAGTAGGTTTGAATTTACATTTGACTTCTAGAAATCTGAGTAGGATCTTTAAATGAACTGCACTTAAAAGTAAAGGAATCTGTTGTGCTTATAAAATCTGACAGGCAAAATATCCCGCAATATTGCAATCCCATTCATTTCAATAGAGCTGAAAATACATTTATCTCCTGCTAATATAAGGTTTTAATTTTTATATTTCATAAGCTACACATTAAAAGATAATCCTAATTTAATAAGCTAAACACAATTTTGGTAGTAGAGATAGGATATTTCTGTTGTGAGATCTTAGCTCTAGAAATTTGGTCTCTAATTACTTTCTTTACTTAATCCACTTGTCAGTGTTTTGTTTGTGTAGAGTATATCCAGCCCTTGTTCTTAGTTTATAATATAATAGATAATGCTAGTCTGGATTGTGTTGTGGTAATTGTGATGACTGTACCCTGTAAACAAATGAGTTACATCGTTTCCTGAATTTGTACTATCTTTGTTTCTTGTCTTTCGGACTTTCCCTCCATGTCTTCAATTAGTATGGAAAAATTTAAACCATTTCTGTTTGAACATTGTACACATTCTTATTTTTCTCCTACATTCTCTTATCATATTGATCTATTTGTGTTTTAGAGCAGTACTACTTAAAATGTCTTCAGATCAGTGCTGGTCTACAAATTAACTTCACTGATCTGTGATGAATTAAGGACAGGATTTCAGAGAAAATATTTAGAAACTTTATTTTTTCCTACTGAATTGTCATGTTGCTGCAACTGGGTTCAAATTTGTGATCCTTCTCCCTCAGTCTCCTACAGTGCTGGAATTATAAGCACATGCTACCATACCTGGCTACATTGAGAAACTTTTATAGCAACTTCGTAGCAACTTGATGTTACCATGACATCTAAATATACACATTTTTAGGGCAGGGGACACAGCGGCACAGTGCCTGCTTGGCAAGTGCGAGGTCCCAAGTTTGATTCCTGGTACCCACAAAATCTAGATTCATTAAACATACAATTTTTTAAAAACTCACTTGGATTTTACAAAAGTTTGTCCAGTGCATTGACAGTGTAAAGAGTGATGTTTTACCAAGTTACCGATATATTTAGCTGGATATCTCTCATTCTATTCTTTGTATCTGGTTGCCATTTTTCTGTGTTTCAACTGCATTTCAGATACCCAATACCCTCACAAGCTAATCAGAAACTATACCACTGAACTACATCCCCAGCACTGGATAGTATTTTTAAAAATCTATGTTTGTTCTTTTTCTATGTGAAAACTGATTTATATCAACTTTATTAGCTTTTATATTGAATTAAAAGGACATTTTCTCTTGAAATTATATATGATTCTGTCTTATATCTTGTGTATTGGTTCTCACTTATTGTACATGGTATTCTTGCATGCGCTGTGATTATTTATTTACTTATTTATATTTTGGACTGGAGTAGTACTTTTCAGAAAAGGTGCTAAATTCTTTGAAGCCTGGGTTGCAGTTACTTTCTTTCACAGACAGATGGCCTCTGCTTTGTCTGGGTGTCTGCCTCACAGCTGAAGAGCGCCTTCAGTTACATCTGCACACTAGGGTTACTGGCTCGGGCACGCAGTGTAAATTGAGTCTGGAAACTTTTGGAAAGCATACTTTGTGGTTATATTCTTGGGCGAATTGAAACTTCTCAAAATGTTGAAATTATAGAAATTGGAATGAGATTAATGATTGCCAAGGGTTAGAGGTATTAGGGGTGGTGAGGTTGGGTATAACTACAGCATGGTAACAGCAAAGATTATCTCTGTGTGTGTTTGTGTGTGTTTCTTGTCAACATGAGAATGTAACCCTGGAGTACTGTTTTTTATTCAGGTGTTTTGTTAGTCTCCTTACAGTCTTATTTTCTGAGCCTTGTGAATCCATCAGAGTAGACCAGTTTCACCAGTGTTAGAGATATACACTCAGGATAAAGCCAGGTTTTTTAGCTTACTTACTGTTGCCTAAAGTTCCTGCTTTCATTTGCTAATAGCTTATATGAATATTGTACTTTTTTGCTAGCTAAATAATGAATTAAAACAACTTTCTCCTTTTAAAATTGTATACAGTGGTATGGAAATACCTAGTTTTTTATACAGCTGGAAGCTGGTATTCTCTTCTGTCTTCAGTTTGGCCTAATATGGCTTTTATATACCTACTCTTTAATACTTTTGTTATATTCAGTTATTTTTCCATAGCCTCTTGAATTTTTCAGACTTCTGTTACTGTCACAATTTATTTTCAGTTATGTTATTGTAATCTTCTTTGCCACTCTTTCTTTTCTAGCCATATTATGGTTTATTAGAAAATACATAATAGCCACAAGCCATTTTTACTCATTTTCCATTCTCTCTAAATGCAATCCCCTCCTTTTAAATCTTACTGGTCATTCTAGTACCTTTGATACCTAGACTGAAGAATTTATTTGGGAGGTATGTCTGGTGCATGCTAAGTTATTTAGCATCATCCTTGGCCACCACCCATTAGATCAGTGGTAGCAAACTGTTGTAGTCAAGAGTTTACAAGAGAAGTGTAGAAAAATGTGCTGTATTAACAGGACAGAATTTATAGGATTATTCTATAATATTCACCCAAAGAATCAAATGCAAAAGAGTGTGGGAGATCTGTACATACACTAGAGACCCAAAAAATCCAGCTGAGTGTCTGGATCTCATGGCAATGTCCTGAATGAGTCCATCTAAAGACCTAGAGCCCATGGCAATGTCTTCCACGGGTCCAGCTGGAGGCCTAGAGCCCATGACAGTCTCATGCAAGTCTGTATCAAGGATCTGTGCTGGGAAGGCCCAGAGGTCAATAATGGAAGCTATAAAGTATGGACCAGCGGGATAAAGGATCTGTGCCAGTAGGCTGAGGGATCTGCACTGGAGCCAGGAAGTGAAGACCAGAGCGCCCCTGAAAAGAACTGCAGCTGTTTTCAGTAACAGTGATGACTTGAGCTCTTCCTATGTTGAGAACAGCTGAGTTCATGTCAGGAAAACCAGTGTGACAAGCTTCTCTAGTAGAATCAACAGCCTGCCATCTTCCACTCTAGTTCTGCTTTTTTTATGCTGTTAGCAGTGATCCTCAGGAGGGCCATGGGCACCTAGCATCACTCTAATTCAGTTCAGCTGGGTGTTACCAGTTGCTCATTAGTTAATTCACCACAGGAACCTACACTTGTGTCTCAGCAGGCTGTCATCACTGAAAGCTTTAAAAGGTTTGCGATCATTGCACTAGATGCAAATAATACCTCCCATTTTGGTTTTTATTGTTTGTTGGGACAGATTTTTTCTTTTGGTGTCTTATTTGTTTTGGTTTTTTGAGACTGTCTTGCTGTGCTATTTAGGTTGGACTCCAACTCAGTATGTAGCTCAGCCTGTCCTTTGTACTCATAGGGATTGTCCTACCTTGGGCCCCTGAGTGCTGGGATTACAGATATGTGCCACCACACTCAACTGATAACTCCCATTTGTGACAAGTGAAAGTACTGTCTGCAGATACTGCTGCACGTTCCTTAAGGGTAATACTTCCCTTGGGTGACAACTACTGCCCTAGCTGTATGTGATTTTGGTTTCAACCAAGGCTCCTTTGAATATCCCTGCCCACTAAGACATCTTACCTTCTGGATTTTGTGTGTGTGTGTGTGTGTGTGTGTGTGTCACTAAGACATCTTACCTTCTGGATTTTGTGTGTGTGTGTGTGTGTGTTGCAGGCTATAGAGGACTCTGTGTGTGTGTGTGTGTGAGTTATTTTGCAGGCTATAGAGGGCTGGGATGATATGTCTCATTTTTTTCATTGCTAGTTTGGTTGACCCTATGTAACTGTTAGTAGTTTAAAATATATTAATTACTTTTTTCTTATTTTTAAACTTTTTTATGGTATAATAGTTTAGGAAATTGCATTCCATTAGAAAATGCAGAGAACTTTGAAGTGTTGTAAATTATGAGTCTCTGTTAATGGTATTTTGAGACTTTCACATAACAAAATAAATCCCCCAGTATAATTTTGTGTATACCCAGTAATAACTCCAGAATTCAAGACATTGCAAGGTAAACATAAAAGGACAAGATAAAATTTCTGTTACATATGCCCACTGTACAAGTAACCTGAAAAATGTGTAGCAGGACAGAATTTTTCTTAATTTCTTATAAATATAGAAAGTAGAAGGATTTGTAGAAATGGACACATGTTAAGTTGCACAGTCAGATGAGGAAAGTAATCAGTATGTCCCAGTAAACTGTTTTGAGTGATGGATGTAGCATCTGGTTAGCAATGACTTGTACAGAGCTGACAGACGTGATATGTGAATGCTAGTAAGTTGAATACAAGTTGAGCACAGAGTTTGAGTTGTTACTATGAAGTATAGAAAAATGTATGTTTTGCTGCACTGGAAAAGAATCTCTGTTAGAATTCTTCACACTTTTTTTTAAGAAGCAAATTTCAAGTAATAAAATAAATTGAAGCCTGATTTTATCCACATGTGTAGGGTACCAGATTGCTTCCTGATGTTGGTGAATAGTAATCATTAGAATAGTATGGTTCATGTAGAAAAATTTAAAAAGTAATGAAATATGTGGAGAAGAAAGTGATGAGCACAGCTAAACTATTATGATTTTAATTAATTTCTCTTAAATTTTGTTTAATCTTAATCTTTTCCCATATTTAAATATATGATGGCCTGTGGTTATATATAGATAAGTATGTATATATAAACAGACTATATTTATATATGCATATGTAAACATAGACCATCATATATTTATATCTAGAGAAAGACTGAGATAATATATATGTTTATGTGTGTGTGTATATATATATACACACACACACACACACACACACACACACCATACAGTATGGTGTATTTGTAAATATTTACATGTAATGGATGTCCTATATTTTCATTTAGTATTACAATCATTTTTCCATATCGATGTTAAATGTTAGGTATTTGTTTTAATTGTACAGCAGTTTTCCTCCAGTTGAATATTTCTCAAAATTTAATTTACATTGGAATGTTCTATAGAGTTTGTTAAAAAGACAGAGGAAAGATATTTTACCCATTTCATTTGTTTGTCTAGGTCATCACACAGATTTTAATAATTTATCTAAGAACATCCTTCTGATATAATGTCTATATTCCTTTAATTCAGAGACACTTTTTTTCATAATTTGAAACATTTTTTGTAATATTTTATTCCTTTGTCCAAACTATTTTCAAATCATCATGCATACTTTTTAAAAAAAATTACATCAATTTTTTTGCAGTGCTACGACTCATTTAATCCAGGACCTTGCACATTATAGGCAAATGTTTATACTGAGCTGGAAATTACTAGTCACGCACATCTTTTTTGTGGTTCTGGTGTTGAACCTAGGGCTTTGTGCATGCAAGGTAAGAACTCTACCATTGAGCCACACCCCAAGCCCAAGCCCCTTTTTAAGTGATACATAAAAACACAACACTTGTACATATTAATGGCATAAGGTTACTTTATGCACATATACATTGTGTAATGTTTAAATCAGGTTGAACATATCTACTCAAATATTTATTTATTATGATAAAACTTTCCTTCTAGCTTATTTAAATGTACAGTATATTATTGTTATAATAATATACTATGTGCAATAGCGCACCAGAGGTGCTTGTTTCTATCTATCTGATAGTAGCTAGGTATCAAGATTTTCCATCCTCTCTCCTCTCTCTTCTCCCTATCCTCCCATAACCACCATGCTATTCTCAACTTCTGTGAAATCAGCTTTTTTAGATTCCATATCTGAGGGAGATTGTGTGGTACTTCTTTCTGTGCATAGCTTATTTTACCTAACCTTAATTCCATCTATGCTGAAAATGAGGGATTTCATTTTGTTTTTATTTTAAAGAGAAAAAACCTAACAAAACAACAACAATGAAGATAAAAACAAAAAGAACACAAACACAACAAAAACAATACATGACCTCGCAACAAAATGATAGGAATTAACAGTGGTTGCTGTATTGCATACTGTTACCTTCAATGAAGTTGCTCATTCCACCAGATGTAAGAAGGTAAGATTGATCAAACAATCAAAGACAATAACAAGTTTTAAAAAAAACAAACACCAGGAAGCCTCCATGTTTTGTCTTGGAATCTGGAACCTCTGGGTCTGTACCCCTGCCACGATTGTGGGAAAGGCCCTTGGACTCAGGAAACCTTGGTTTACTCTTTTTTTATGGATACATAGTATTTCACTGTGTGTATGTACAACCTACCCTAAACACTATTAACATATTGGACCTGGTAATTCTTTGTTGAAGGGTGGGTTGTCTTGTGCATTGTAGAACATACAAGAATGTCATTGACCTTTTCTGAATAATGTCAAAACATTCCCCAGTAACAACACCCAGAATTATTCCCAGACATTGCTAAATGTCCCTTCAGGAACAAAATCCTAGTGGAACACTATTGCTCTAAGTGAAATAGTATATGTTAGAATTCTCTGTACTTTAGATTGAGTCCAAATTTATAGTTCAATGAATCTTCACATAGAAGCCATACAGAGAAGAGATTGAATCTTCCCTGCTCCTTGGGTACTGTGTGTGGTCTGTGTACTTGTACTGAACCTAAATTGCCCTAAGAATTTGTTAAGATAAATTATATAAAATACAGTACTTTGATTTATGTTGGTTTTCTTGTCTTCAAAGGTTGTGTTTTATCTTTTGAATTTATTGCCTTAAATATGTCAAAACCTATCGCAAAGGTTATATATCCATAAGAAAGCTATCATTGTTTGAGATATACTTAACAGATTTCCAGAATACTGTACTTTGAGTAGTTAAAAACTTAAGATAACTGTTGATTTGTTTGGGGGCCATTTGTGTTTTCATACCTTATGGCGGGCTAGATTGTGACTGTGTTCAAATAGTAGCATTTAAGTGATGCCATTTAAGGACTTTTGAAGATAGCATTAGTTGTCAGCCAATCACTTTGTCCTTCTAACTTTTTATTTTCATATCTGAAATCCTGTCAGTTATAACACCTTGTGTGTCAGCTCCAATGGAGAGAGCCTGACTTGTTCAATCCAATTGAACTTAGTCCACTAACGATTCTAAAACCTTGACAGTTTACAACGAATTCTGTCCACTTCTGTTGTTACTTTGTAAGATTATGAATCATTGTCCACTAATGAATTAAATGTCATCTATTGTTCTTTTGCCCTGCAGAACATTTACCATAACTCGGTGAAGATAGAAAACCTGTCAGAAAGGCTGTAGCATTACTACACTGTAAGTATCTCTTTGTAAAAAGAAGTGTAAGTGAAGAATATTCCAAGTGTCCAGCTATCTAAGAGAAAATATGTTAGAGCTATCAGATGTAAAATACAGAGGAAGATATAATCATGGTAATAATTTATGGGAACTAATCCTATGCAATTGTTTAAAAATTGAAAATACATCCTTATAAATTAAGATGAGGATTTTATGATAGCATTGAAAAATATTTCTAATTCTAACAAGGATTCATCTAGTTTTTGTACATTTGCTTATTTAAAACTATAAGAATAAAAAAAAATCACTATAGTTTTATAGGTTGCAATTTGTTTGGGTGGCTTATTGTTTAGGTTATTTTGCAGAATTATTTATTTGCTGATTTATTTATGTATTTCATTATTTATTTATTTGATTATTTAGTAAATTATTTATCTGATGAATTATTAATACATCTTCATGACATGCTTTAAATTATTTATAACTTAATTTTGAGTTTATTGCTTTTAGATGCTGTGTTGTTACTGACTAGTTTAGCTTTTTTTTCTCCCTTTGTGGTTCTTGAAAATTAAAGTATTAGCTGTAAGGCAAAAGTATATTCATTGAAATGTCTATGGGTTTTTTTATTGGTAATTTATAGTGGCCATAAAATTTCAGTTATGCTTCATTTAGTTTTAAGTTTACCTGTTAAGGTTACTGGTAGGTGATAAAATGTCAGTGTGTTGTGTGCATGGTCATTATAGAATCTTGTACAGATTACTGATAGAATCTATCATCAGTAAACTGAGATTGAACATGTAAAACTCCAGCCTACATTGCCTTTTATATATCTAAAGGACATCTATATTTCTTGCTTAGAATAAATAATGGAATCTTAGTTGTAGTTTAGGGACAAACCTGTTTTACTACTAGAATATTTTTAGGAAGATTCATAGAAATGAAGTCCAGTTTAAATTTGGATCTCTGAGATACAAATTTGACTGAGATAGTTGTTCAAATCTCTATTAATTGGGGATTTGAAAAACAGCATGATGTTTATATAGGTTTTTATATTAGTCATAATAACATTTATTGTATGTCATAAGTTTTACATTATTTTAATGATCCAGACTGGACAAACATCTTTATAAATGTGAAGTGTAATTTCTTGGACTTTAATAATTCTTTCATGTAAAGTTTCTATTTTTAACCAAAAATATCATTTCTTTTTTTCTTCTATGTATCATAATATGGTATAATTATTAGGGCTCTATTGTTGAGTGATTTAATAAATATGCTATAGTTGTCATTTGGGTTAAAGAATGCCATGTGCTCAACATGGTCTTTATTTTGCATTTGCTTGCATTGAGTTACTATGTGTTTTATGGTTTTAACAGTTGAGAGAAATGCTGCATTATACATACCAAGTTAAAGAGACTGTTGAAATATAGTGAAAATAGCCACTGTAGACAGGTTTCACTATAGAATTGTAAGTTATGCATATATCCAAATTTCTTATTTTGAAATATTGAATATTTCTTTTGGATGTTGTTTTAGTTTATTCATATCAATTGCCTTAAAAGAAATGATTTCTTTTGATTTCTATAAATGGATTTAGAAATGTATCATATATATCTGTGACTCTTCCCTTCTGCAGATGAATAACCACAGATACTCTTAATACAGAATTTTATTTTTAAATGTGCTTCAATATGCCAGTGTGGTTTTCTTTTGAAGAAAATAAGCTGTCTGTCCAATGTTGAATAAGGTTTGTTAGCTTTCATGATACTCTATTCAAGTCACGCTATTAACATATGTTATTAGCAATGTCACCTAACTAATCTTACCTTGGATGATACACATTTGTTTGTAAACATACACATGCACATAACACATTAAACTTTCTTCTGATATCAGAATAATTTTTTAGGTCTTGTTCTTCAAAGAGACATTAATAGTAGGTATTATAATCATAGCTAACAGAGATCTTATATGCAGGCACAGTACTCATATCTTTTACATGGATAATTTGTTGATTTTCACAGTGAGGTCAATACTGTCATTTTCATTTTCAGGTGGATGAAATAGAGCTGTAGGGATGTTAAATAACTTGGTCCTTGTCATAATTTGCGTAAATCTTGGCACTTGGGTTAGAACTCACTTAATTTGACCTGACCATTGTTCTAAGCCTGTTACAGTTTTGCAAGTATAGACAGTATAATATAGTTTTTAAATGGAGTGTTTTTAAATACTCCTCCACCCCAGACAATGTAGTTTTAAATCTCTGATAACTTTAACTTGGTCTGTATATTTACTTTGTGTTAGACTTAGTCATTTTTCTTAAACAGTTGGCAAGTACTTGAGTTTCTTGAGTTTTCTGATTTGTTGCTTGTAATCCTGTATGGCTGAGCAGAATTACATGCAGAATTAAAACCAGTGCCTTTGCCTGGTGATGGCCAACGCTCAGATCAGATCTTTTAACTCTTAGGTTGTTAAGTGGGACCTTTTGGAGAAATAGAATATATGGTCACTCTAGTAATAGTATCTCAACTTTTGATGAGTAACTCTTAATAGTTAGAATGATATTTATTGAACAGAAATATTTATCCATCCATCTATTTCTTTCTTTCTGTCTTTCTTTTTCATTTATTTATTTAGAGACAGGATCTTACTATGCAGTTCAGGCTGGCATTTAACTCACTTTGTAGTCCAGGCTCGCCTGGAACTCACAGCGATCCTTTTGCTTCAACCTCTGCTAGGATTACAGGTCTGCGCCACCATATGTGGCCCTCTCAACAGAAATCTTAATTTACATATGCTATCTTTAAGAGTGTTTTCTTTAATGGTAAACTCTTAATGGCCAATATTTATGTCTTTTTGTTGGGTAAACCAGGGCAATTTATGGCTACAACTTCTAATAAAAGCTAACTGGTATTGCATAGGTTTGGATCCTATTTTCAAGTTGAAAGCAAAAGAAACAGAAATAGGGACTGGGGATATAGCTTAGTGGAGGTCCTGAGTTTGATATCCAATACCGCCCCACCCACCAAAAAAAGGATAAAAAAAAATAGAAACAAAGATAAGTAAAATTGGTCATAATGTAGTAGAAAGTTCTACTAAAGTTTTTCCATAAATGTTATAGAACTTTCTTTTGCTTATTTCACCTTATAAATATAATTGGCTGCATATTTGACATTATATAGAAAGTCCTATTTGTTTAGCTTTCAGAATTTATAATTTCATGAATGATCCAGTAGTATTTTTTTAAGTTGTTTCACAAGTCACATGTGTTGACAAAGTTTCAGTTTTGCCAAAACAATTTGAATGCAACTGACTGTATTTCCTTAGTGAAATTCTGTGTAGGAAAATACAAATTTCTAGAAAAAGTAACTTAATTGTTTTCTTTTTTGTGTAGTTTCCTTTTTAATTTCTTCATGTGTTTCCATGAAGAAATTAAACAATGCCTTATCCATCACAGCAAATTACATCATCATCATCATTACTATTATAAAATTCTAAATTCTAATTCATTTGTATTTAGAGTATAAGAAATGTGGTATGTTGAACAGCAGCATTATTTGTGCATTAAAAAATTATAAATGTACTTATGTAGTTATTCTTAACTGATTGCTATACCATGTTGTCTTGGTTACTTTTTCCTCGTTGCTGAGACAAAATACCCAATGCCCAAAACGAAGGAAGGAAAGGTTTATTTAGCTTACAGTTTGTGGAGGTTTCAATCCATACTTGCCTGACTCAGAGGCAGAGTGGCACGTGGCAGGGGGCAAACTGTTCAGGGCAGCAGAGCACAGCAAAAACAACCAGAGCAAAAGGAAGGAATGGCAGGCAAGCAGCCTCTTTTTCTCCCTCACCTTGTAAACAGCCTACCCCCACCCAGGGGGCATGTAGCTCTCACACAGTCTGCATGTCCTCCTCTTCCACAGGCTCAGGATGTGTACAAAGTAAGCACCCTGGCTTCCTGCTGAATCACTCAGCCAAACCTCAAGATTCCCCAAGTTGACACAATGTATCAACCATAACATTCCACCCCTTTTCAACTTGGCAACCAGACACATTTCTTTAAACCAGTTTCCAGATACAAAGAAATGCTTATATTAGAACCATAACATTTTGCCCCCATACAAATGAAAATTAAACACCTCCAACATTTATTTTATTTATTTACTTTTTTATTTTAAAAGTAAAAGAACAAAAACACTAACAAACATACACACAGTGGCACAAGAACAGTAAAACAATCGAACTACAGGTGGCAGGGGACCAACAATGGTTGTTGTATTACATGTTGGTAGCTTCAGAGTACATACTCAGGACAGTACAAATAGACATACAAGGTTGATCAAACAACTAATCACTGATTGTTTCCCACATCAATATGACATGAGACAACAGTGCAACCATGTCAGCCATCCTGCACATACATACATACATACATACCTGCTCAGCTGTCCTCCTCTTCCTCCCTTCATCCCGATTGCTCTCTACCCTTGAGCAGTCTCCCTTCATACCTCCCAATCTATATTCTCACCTCCAGGTTCTTACACTAATGATACTATACGCTGTTTACATATGCACATCTGGTTTACCTCACTTATCAGTATGGTCTCTAATTGTGACCATTTGCCTATAAAAGCTCCTAGATTGTCTTTCTTTACAGCTGAATAATATTCCATTGTGTAAAAATGCCACAGTTTTATAATCCAGTCCTCTGTGGATGGACATTTGGGTTGTTTCCACGATTTAGCTATTACAAATTGTGCTGCTATAAACATGGGTGCACATATATCACAGTGATATGCTGTTTTCAGATCTTCTGGGAAAATCCGCAGAAGGGGGATAGCTGGGTTGAGTGGGACCTCCAGACCTAGTTTGCTGAGGAATCTCCAAACCGATCTCCACAGTGGTTTCACCAGTCTGTATTACCACCACCTGTGAAGAAGAGTTCCTATTTCTCCACAGCTTCGCCAGCATTTGTTACTGGATGATTTCTTGATGCTGGCCAATCTTACTGGGGTGAGATGAAATCTCAATGTTGTTTTTATTTGCATTTCTTCAATGACTAAAGATGTAGAACATTTTCTCATATATTTATCTGCCATTTTTATTTCTTTATCTGAGAAGTGTGTATTCATCTCAGATGCCCATTTCTGGATTGGGTGTTTGAATTTGGAAAGGTTCATGTTTTTTAATTCTTTGTATGTTCTAGATAGAAAGCTTTGTCCGAGGGATAGCCAGTTAGGATTTTTTCCCAATCTGTAGGTTTTCTTTTTACTCTGCTGGTGATTTCTTTAGATGTGCAAAAACTTTTCAGTAAGATGAGGTCCCAGTTAGTGATTCTTTGAAGTATTTCCCTTGCAGTTTCATTTTTGTTCATGAACTCTCTGCCTACTCCTATATCTTAAAGATTTTTACCTGCCTTCTCTTCCAGTAGATTCAGTGTTTCTGCTTTAATTTTGAGATCTGTGATCCATTTTGGCTTGAGTTTGGTGCATGGTGATAGATAGACTTGGGTCTATTTTCAGTCTTTGGCAAGTGACAAGCCAATTTTTCCAGCATCATTTATTGAAGAGGCTATCTTTCTTCCAGTGGGCTTGTTTGGCCCTTTTGTCAAATATTAGGTGGCTGAGTGTGTTTGTGGTTGTGGCTGTATCTTCCAGTCTGTTCCATCGATCCTCAGGTCTGTTTTTGAGCCAGTACCAGGTTGATTTTATTACAGTAGCTTTGTAGTATAATTTCAGGTCAGGGATTGTGATTCCACCTGACTTGACCTTGTGTCCCAGAATTGCTTTTGCTATTCTGGGTCTCTTCTGGTTCCAGATGAAGTTAAGGCATGTTTTCTGTAGATCTGTGAGGTATGTTGATGGTAGTTTAATGGGAATTGCATTGAATCTGTACAACAATTTTGGTAGTATGGCCATTTTCACAATGTTGGTTCTTCCTAACCATGAGCAGGGAATGTTTTTCCATTTATTGAAATCCTATTCGATCTCTTTTTGCAGAGTACTGTAGTTTTCATTGAAAAGATCTTTTACCTCTTTTGTTAGATTGACTCCTAAATATTTCATTTTGTTGGATGCTATTGTAAAAGGTATGGTTTCCTTAATTTCTCTCTCAGTCTGTTTGTTGTTTGTGTATAGAAATGCTATTGATTTTTGGGTGTTGACTTTTTATCCAGCTACTCTGCATAATTTGTCAAATAATTGAAGGTGTCTTCTTGTGGAGTTTTTGGGGTCTTCCATGTAAAGTATCATGTCATCTGCAAATAGCGATAGTTTTACTTCTTCCTTTCCTATCCGTATTCCTTTTGTTTCTCTCTCTTGTCTAATTGCTCTGGCTAATGCTTCTAGAACTATGTTGAATAGTCGTGGTGACAGTGGACATCCTTGTCGTGTTCCTGTCTTTAAAGTGAAAGCTTTCAGTTTTTGTCCATTTCGTATGATGTTGGCTGTTGGCTTGTCATAGATGGCTTTGATTAAATTGAGGTAGCAGCCATCTATTCCTATTTTTTCTAGGGTTTTTAACATGAATGCATGTAGGACTTTATTGAAAGCTTTTTCTGCATCTATTGAGATAATCATGTAGTTCTTTGGCTCTGTTGATATGGTGTATTACATTAATTGATTTGTGGATATTGAACCATCCCTGCATTCCTGGGATGAATCCTACCTGGTCGTGGTGTATAATTTTCCTTATGATTCGCTGTAATCTATTTGCCAGTATTTTGTTGAGTATCTTTGCATCTATGTTCATTAGAGAGATTGGCCAATAGTTTTCTTTCTTGGTTGGGTCCCTCTCTGGTTTTGGTATCAGTATAATACTTGCCTCCAGAAATGTGTTAGGGAGAGTTGCTTCCTTTTCGATTTCATTGAAGAGTTTGAAGAGTGTTGGCATTAAATCTTCTCTGAATGTTTTATAGAATTCTGCTGTGAATCCATCAGGGCCTGGGCTTTTCTTTGTTGGTAAGTTTTTGATGACGTTTTCAATCTCATTAATTGATATTGGGTTGTTCAGGATTTTTACGTCTTCCTGCTTCAATTCTGGTAATTTGTACCTTTCTAGGAATCTGTCCATTTCTTCTGTATTTTCTATCCTATGGGAGTAAAGATTTTCAAAGTAGGTATTAATGATCTTTTGGATTTCTGTGGGATCTGTAGTGACTTCATCTTTTTCATTCCTTATTGCGTGAATTTGAGATCTTTCCCTTCTTTTTGTGATAAAGTTGGCTAGGGGTTTATCAATTGTATTTATTCTTTCAAAGAACCAACTCTTTGATTCACTAATTTTTTGTAGAGTTTTCTTCATCTCAATTGCATTAATTTCTGCCCTGAGTTTTATAATCTCTTCCCTTCTTTGGGCTCTTGGTTTGGCTTGTTGCTCTTTTTCTAAGAGTTTGAGGTGCAGCATTAGGCTGTTTATTTGCTCTCTTTCTGTTTTCTTTGTATATGAGTTCATTGCTATAAATTTTCCTCTGTGTACTTCTTTCATTGCATCCAACAGATTTCTATAAGTTGTATTTGCATTTTCATTTGTTCGTAGATATTTTCCAATCTCTTCTCTCAATTTCTCTGTGACCTATTGGTTATTCAAGAGCACCTCCAACATTTAAAGGCACAAAATAAACATTACCATTCGAAAAGTTACAAACGGGGATACAGAGCATTGGGAGCAAAGCAAGTCTAAAATCCAGCACGGCTAACATTGTGTCTTGTAATTCCATATTCAGCATCTGAAGCAACGTGTTGTATATTGTGAGCTCCAAAGGGCTTGTCTGAGTGTACCCCTATGGCACTTCTGGTGGTTACAGCCTCCATGGCTTCTCTCTTAGGCCCTCTTTTTTCCCTCCTTGCAGCCTTCCTCAGATGATCCATGCTCCTGGCTTTTCTAAAATTCTGAGGTCTCCAATGCGCCTTTTGCTTCACACCCACAGCCTCACATATTGCCCTCTCAGCCTCACATATTTCCCTTGCATGGGCACACTGCCTGGCCTCCCAGGTCTCCTGAAATCTGGGTGGAAGCCTCTTTAACCTCAGAACTCTTGCATTTTCCTTGTAGCTAAAGCCATGGCCATGTGGATGTTGCCAAGGTTTGCTGCCACCTAGAGCAGTATTAAATTTTTCTCTCTCTTGGC
Organism: Dinomys branickii; assembly: GCA_004027595.1. Taxonomy (NCBI): domain Eukaryota; kingdom Metazoa; phylum Chordata; class Mammalia; order Rodentia; family Dinomyidae; genus Dinomys; species Dinomys branickii. Next base: position 24,095 of record PVLD010019506.1, read on the forward strand.
CATAGGGGTCCAGTGCCTGGATTGCTAAGCACACTGAGTGCAATGCTGGGGAACAATTCTCTATACTGCTTCCATTCTGGAATCTGGTGCGGCCGCGGCCACCGCCATTCTGGAATATGGCACTCTTTGGCTTCCTTCTCAAGGCAAGGTCTTTCACCTTTGCAGTTTTGAGGCTGCAAAGAGTGGAGACCTGCTGCGTGTGAGGCCTTTAGGCCATCTTTTCCATTGTCTTGTTTCGTCTCAGCAACAGAGATCTCCTCAGCCTTATCTTTGCAATCCACAGCTTTACTGGAGCTTCCATATGGCCAAACTCACAACATTTTAAATCATCCTGCTGGGTTCTTTGCTCTTGATTGCCAGTATAAATCTGGCTAAAAGCCCCCAACAATAGCCATGCGACTGCCCCAACATTCGACTGCCTTGAAATTTCTCTTGCCAGATTAATCAGTTCACTGCCACCCTTAATCTCAGTCTTAGGCAAAGTCACTGGACAAGAGCAAAATTTAGACAAACTTTATTCCATACCATAACTTACATCATCTGGAGTCAAACAACCAATGCAGTCCTTCTTCCCAACAGGAACCTCCTGAACGTGGTCTTTATTGGCAGGATTTCTATCAGACTTCTGGTCTTCTTAGCTCTGTCCAGAATCTCACAGACAGAACAGCCGAAGGCGTTCTAGTGCCTCCCTTTCAGGTAACATCTCTGAACCTTTCCAAACTCTTCCCATAAGCCATTTCCAAAGGCTCTTGAACCACATGATCAGGTATAGTCACAGCAACGACCCCACTCCACTGGTACCAAATTCTGTCTTCGTTACTTTTTCCTCATTGCTGAGACAAAATACCCAACGCCCAAAGTGAAAGAAGGAAATATTTATTTAGCTTACAGTTTGTGGAAGTTTCAGTCCTTACTTGGCTGACTCAGAGGCAGAGTGGCACGTGGCAGAGGGCAAACTGTTCATGGCAGCAAAGCACAGCAAAAACAACCAGAGCAAAAGGGAGGAATGGCAGGCAAGCAGCCTCTTTTTCTCCCTCACCTTGTAAACAGCCTACCCCCACCCAGGGGGCGTGTAGCTCTCGCACAGTCTGCATGTCCTCCTCTTCCACAGGCTCAGGATGTGTACAAAGTAAGCACCCTGGCTTCCTGCTGAATCACTCAGCCAAACCTCTATAGAGTCCCCAGGTTGACACAATGTTTCAACCATAACACATGTCAGAACTCTTTTTGTTCATAAAAGCCTATTGTACCCGTTAATAAAAGAAAGAGCCATCTGTATATTGTCTTTAAGTTTGTCATATTAGGAAGCATTTCCCCAAATACCACTATAGTTGTGATAATAATAACATGGCTTATGTGATGGCTCTGAAAGTAGCTACATTATGACATTATGTAAAAGTACAGCCAAAAGTCACCTTAAACACACGATTTCTTTCATACCTCATCCATTTTATAGATAGCATGTGAAATACATTGGGTCCTTGCACTCCTGTTTTAGGAGAGTAACCAAGGTTGTTCTCATGGAAGTGTTTCAAGTATCTTTTTAGCCACCTCTTACGTGTCTAAAATATTTGGCATGAATGTATATTTGAATTTTGGACTAATTAAATAGTACTGTATCGAATATAAAAGTTGTAAAAGGGGGATCTTGTTATACTTAAAGGCTTTTTTAAGGCATTAAGTAATAGTGACTTGTAAGAGTCCTTAATAATACCAAATACTACACTGTCTAGATGCAGAGTCTTAATAATTATTAGTATTCACATTGGTATTTAATGTTGTTGTGGGTCACAAAGTAGTAAAAACCAAATAATATAGCAATGACAACAAAAGTAAAAAATAAAATTTCATTATGTCAAGTATGACATGCTTATCAATATATAATCTAGTAGAATATTGGACTTTGTCTATCTTAATAAAAGAGTAATAACAGATATAGGAAAGGTTTCTGTTAAAATAATAAGAATACCTATACATTCTAGAATGGTTATCAAACACTGTGTCTCTCTCAGTATATAGAGCCAAAAAATACAGGCTGAAGAAAGAACACTTGAAAGAAGACAAAATTGTTAAGTATCGCTTCTACTATAACTGATAAAAAATATTCCTTTCTTTCTTTAATGTGTTTCTGACTGGGTATGGTGGCACACACCTGTAATCCCAGGACTCAGGAGGCTGAGGCAGGAGGATCACCGTGAGTTCAAGGCCAGCCTGGGCTACAAAGTAAGTTCAAGGCCAGCCTGGGCTACAAAGTGAGTTCAAGGACATCATGAATTGCAGAGTGAAACCCTTTCTCAAGAAAAACAAAAAAAGTGTTTCTATTGTTTCTACATTCTAGCATTCATTTTCTTACTGTCAGGCTTCTATAGTAATGATTTTTAAACAAGAAACAAAATATTGCCCCTTAAAGGAATTTTGTGGTGTTTTTACTTGTCCAAATGATTGTGGGAGAGTTTTTGGCATTTTGTAGATGTGGACCAGGGAACCTAAGTATGCAGGAGACAGTCCCAGTATAGAGACTGTCCTGAGTACTGTACAAGTTTTGAATTTCTGTTCAAAGATAAATCAGTAATATATGAGTTTATCATAGTACTGGCAATTTTTTATAAAATATTACATGGAGAAATTGGTAATTTAGGGGCAGTTTATGTGCAGGGTGCATTTAAGTAAAATAAATTATCTCAAAATCATTCTGGAATTTACTTCACAAATGCTTTCCACTTCCTCATTTATGGCATTTCCAATTAGGTACGTACTTGAAAGTTTTCAATTCTCTAATGCAATTACTGGAAGCTCATACATTGCAATTACATAACAAAAGATATTTAAGACAACAGGCTTAGTTTTATATTAGTGTATGGGATTTAATTTTATTAATAAGAATTGCTTAAAATATTTCATGATGCCTTAAACACAAAATTTCATTTATTGGGAGAGTATAAATGCATTCTTAAAGTCACATTAAAATTATTTTGTGTTATTTTGTTGCTTTGTATTCAGTATTAGTCATAACTGTGTCAAATCCATGTATAGTGCCTCTAAACTGTGTGTGTTGTATTTCTTTACTCCATTTTGTTTTCTGTTTTAGAAAGATATGGTCTCTATAATATTTTTAAATAGTAGAGACTTAATGTATAAAACATATACTATATGCCTTGATATTGCAGTAGGATTTCTAGGATAGTTCATAGCCAAACCGTCCCACATCATGGTGTAGCTAATTATTTTCACACTGCACTTAGAAGTGAAATCTAGTTTAGTTAGATGAAAACAACATTTCATCATTTTCTTCAACAGTCTATAATGTCTCTTGGTGTTTTAATCTCTAATTTAAACTTGTATATTTCTCTTCAAGTTGAATTAATTTTTCTGGTGTCCCTTATCTCAACACTAATTTTTATCCTAGGGTCCTCCTATAGCTCTTCTATTTCATTTTCTTGTACTTTTGTAGAGAATTACTTGTGTTCTTCCTCTCTCAGGTCCAAATTTATTCACTATGTATGGATGCAGATAAGTGATTCTTTTTATTCTCAAAAGTAGCTGTGTTTAAGCATCTATATAGTGAAATGTGTTGCATTATACATTGGTTTTATTTTTCATTAATATTATGATTAGAGGTTGTATTGATTTTTAGAGATTCTATATATAATTAGGTTTATTATCTTTAAATTTCATTTCAAAATAATACAGGGAAGAAAAGGAACATTCAGTCTGACAATTAAGAACCATTATTCAAGGGATGTATGTTTAATTCCTAATAGTTCTTTTAACTCCTCAGCTTCAAAAATACTTAAAACTGGATTGGAGCCCAGGGATATGTAGCTCAGTGGCACAATGCCTGCCTGGCAAGCACAAAGTCCTGAGTTTGATTCCCAATTCTCCCTCCTCAAAAAGACAAAAAAATGGATTAGAGTTTCTTAAATAGTTTGCAAGGATATTGAAGCAAATAGTTCATGTAGAATTATATAGCATCTCAGCATAAATGCTCTTCTAATTAGAACTATAGGGCCTTCCTATAATTTCTTTGGTATTTTATTTTATTTGCTGTGGTACTAGAGATTGAATTTAGGGACTTCATGCTGAGCTACTCATAAACTTTTTAAAGTATTTACTTTGAGATAGGGCTTCCTAAATTACCAAGCTGCCCACGCTGGACTTGAACTTGTGATCCTCCTGCCCAAGTCTCCTACAGTGCTGGGATTACAAGTGTATACCACCACACCTGGCATCCTTTAGTATTTTAGAAATGAAAACTGCATATGAAGAACATGTAATAGTTGAGTTGAAGGATAAGAGTTTATTTGGTCCAAAAGGTGGTCAAACATAGTATATATTATTACAGCTTGTATTTAGATGTCCTTCCAAAGCCTCATGTGCTCATAGGTGGTGCTTTTTGGGGTTGGCTGGTCTGGGGTGCATGAGTGTGGATTAAGGGTATGTGAATGTAGATTAGTGGGTGTGAGTATGGATGAAGTATGTGATAATTGGATTCGTCCATGGGTTGTATTAGCAGTATTCTGGGTGTGGGTAATGAGAAGCCTCATACGCAGTCATAGGTGAGGCTTTTTCAGAATGGCTGGATCTAGAGTGTGTGATACTGTGTGATTAGTGGCTGGATATGGAGTGTGTGATCCTTTGTGTTTATTAAATCAGTCCACTGATTGGTTTGTTACCCATCTGACACTCAGTAGCCTAGATAGAATATAAGAGGAGCAGAAAGAAGCTGCTAAAGTTTCCTGGACTTGCTGCTTGCTGCCTTCTCTCATCTGCCAGATTATTTCTCCTCTGTGATGCGCTTCTGCCTGGGAGCCAGTCAGCAATGGACTGAAACTTCTACAAACTGTGAACCAAATAAAAATTTCCTACTTTAACTTTGGGTGTTGAGTATTTTGTCTCAGCCATGAGAGAAAAGTGACTAAGACACCAATCAATAGGCTTGTCCTCTGGATGGAATATAAAGGGCCAGAAAAAAGGCAGGCTTGCTGCTTCCTGCCCACCCTCCCGTGGACTGTCTCCTCTGTGACGCCCCTCTGCCATGGCACCTGCCTCAGAGCCAGCTGAGTATGGTCTGAAACCTCTTCACATTGTGAGCTGAAATAAACCTTTCCTCCTTTAACTGGTGGGTATCAGGTATTTTGTATCAGCAATGAGAAAAGTAACTATTGGGTAGTTTTTCAACTAAAATTTGAAAAATAACTAATGCTAATTAAATTTTAATGGGCTTTGACATTGATAACCTATGATCATTGCCAACCATTTTGAAATGTTATTTTATATATCTAAAATACTCCTTTGCTTCATGAAGACTATACTCTTATGTTTTGTTACTGGTTTCTTTTTTATTATCAGTATGTGTTTGTAGTACAAAATCATTTATTGTGGCAAGTTGATACATATACATATCTTAATACTTTTTTTAAAATCCCCTATTCCTTTCATCCCTTACTGCCCATCCACAAATGAATTGATAAGGAAAATGTGGCACTTATATACAGTGGTGTGGTGGTTTGGGGTTTTGCAAGGAGAACAATATAATACAGGACATACATTTTATAAGGTTATTATAAATAATCACCCAAAGAATCATATACAAAGACAGTGCAGGAAATCTGTCCACACACTAAGGACCAAACAATCCAGTTGAGGGCCTGGATCCCACAGAAATGTCCTGTGTGAGTCCAGCTGAAGACATAGAGCCCATAACAATGCCTCCCATGAATCCAACTGGAGGCCGAGACCCCCATTAATGTTTCATGCAGTCGTGTTTCACAGATATGCACTGGGAAGCCCCAGTGGTCAGTGGTGGAAGCTAGACAGTCTATGCCCACAGGATGAAGGATCTGTGCTAGCAGGCTGAGGGATCTGCATTGGAGTCAGGAAGCAACGCTCAGAGCAAGAAACAGAGCTCTCCTGAAAAGTACCACAGCCATCCTCAGCAACAATGAGATCTTAAGCTCCTCTGACAGAAAAGCTGAGTTCCTATCAGGAAAGCCAATGTGACAAGCTTCTCCAGGAGACTGAGCAGTGCACCATCTTCCCCTCCAGAGCCTGAAGTGATGGTCAAGGTGAGGACCAGGGCTCCTCCAAAGTGAACCAAAGCCTTTCTCAGTGACAAGGTCCCAAGCTCCTTGGACAATAAGAACAGCTGTTAATCAGGAAAGCCAACATAATAAATGCCTCCAAGAAAACCAACAGCTCCTTGCAGCTTGTCAACAGCTTCTAACAGTCTCCCAACAGCCTTTCTTCTTCCTCTCCAGTACTGACTCTTATGCGGCTGGCAGCAATCCTCAGGTGGGCCTACCACAACCAACATTACGCTGGTTCAGTTCAGCTGGATGTTACAAGTTGACCACCAGTTGTCAATCCACTACAAGTGGAGAACGATAAACTGGAGGGATTCATTTTGCTGTTGTTTTTTTTTTTTTTCCCCAGTCCCAGGAATCAAAGGCAGGGTCTTGCACTTGCCAGGCACTTGGCCACTGAGCTACATTCCTGGTCCTCCTGGTTTCTTAAATGAGACTTAATTATAAAATATCTCAATTGAACTACTAAACCATAATGTGAGTGAAAAACCTATTATATAAATAATATAAATAAAAGTTCATGTGGTATCTGTAAGTATACATATATATTTATGTATGCGCACTTAGCGTAGAAACATGATTTGGTTCATCTTCAAATTGACATTGTTTATTTTGTATGTGATGTGGATGTGTAACTTTTTGGCACTGATTTGATACTGCCTTAGTGGAGAGTCTGTCTCAAGAATAACAGCCATAGTCATGAGGTTTCTTTCCAATCTCATAAATACCTTTTCTCAGACAAAGAACACTAGCCTACTTGCCTCTTCTGGTACTGTTTATTATGGCTGCTGTTTCTTAGGCAGCTACTACCATTTTCATTCAGAGCTGTGATGTGGTATGGGAATAAGATATTGGGATGGTCACAGATCTGATATCCTCAGAGATTGGATGGCTTTACTTGTTTTCTGTCTGTGGATTTGAGCTTGTCTTTTTTCTTTGAATTCTTTCCTTATATGATAATATAACTTAGGAAAGGTTGAAATATATTTATTATATTCCTAGACTTGATTAATAGTTTAGATGTAGAATTCCAGGTTGTAGTAATTTTGTTTGAAATATTGAATGCTTTGTTTTATAGCATTCATTGTTAGTATAAAGATGCCCATTGACATTTTCTCCTGCTTTTCCACAACATAATAACTTTAAAAAACATTCTAGAATTTCTAGAATCCTTTCTTTATTTCTGAGATTTTATGATGGTGTGTCTTGGAATGGTTTTTATTCATTGCATATGCTGTATCTTCGAAAGACCTTTCATTATGAAAGCAAGCATATTTTGATTTGAGGCTGTTATCTTGAGTTACTTTCTTCTGTTTTTCCTTCCCCCTCCTTTTTCTTTCATTTTTCTTAATTGTAGATTCACAGTTAGGGTAGTAGAGGTGGGATGTGAAAGGTTGTGTCATTGTCTGTGGATGAAATGATGAAGTATAAACTATATATGTTGGCTAACTTCCCTTGACAGGCTATTGATCTGCTTCCAGAAGTTTGTCATCTTTTCTTCTTTTGTCACTATTTCTTTTGTCCTTGTGAAATAAAAATTGTCATTGTGTTAGGGTTTTGGGATGTAGAAGAAGCTCATGTAGTTGATCTGTATTTGTTGAACCGATGTTTTATGTACTCTTTAGTCTTTACTTTCTTCTGGCTTACACTTTTTTTGTTTTTTCTTTTGAGATAGGGTCTCACTGTGTAGCTCATGCTGGCCTCACACTCATGGCAATCCTCTTTAGCGCTGCCCAAGTGCTGGGATTATAGGCATGAGCCACCATGTCTGGCTTATCCATCTTTTAAGATGCAGCTCTTGAAAGCTTTCTCTGATTCTTCAGTAATCTTGCTGCCGCTCTTACATCCATTGTTAGAACCCCTTATTGTACCAGTTATAATCATTTATTGCTTATAGTAAGAAGAGGAATTGTCTTCTTTTTACTGATATCCTTGCATTAAACATAGCATTTGTTAAACAAATAGAAGAGGTAGAAGATAGGTAGTAACTGTGCAAATGAGTCAGATGGATTGATATTCTAGACTATTTCAGTTAGCATTTGATAAATTAAAAAATATCACGATGGTTTATTTCTTTTTATAAAATGTTAATGCTCTTGTCCTAGGGTAATCAAAGAAATAACTTTATATCAGAACTAAATTATAGTGATGAGCTTTCATCATTAAGGGGTACTGTGGTTTCAATGGTTCCCTCAAAGTTTCTTTGTTAGAAATGTAATTCCCAATGCACTAATATTGGGAGATTAGACCTAGTGGTAGGTGACTGGTGAGATGTTCTGCCTTTGTGAACAGATTAATGTCATCACCATATTTCCTTGAAAATAAGACCAGGTCTTTTATTAATGTTTGCTCTAAAAGATATAATAGGGCTTATTTTCAGAGGATGTCTTATTTTTTTCATGTGCAGCATTCTACATTTATTCATGTACCAAAAATTTACATTTATTCATGTACAGAAGGCTGTATTTAGCTGCCATAATGGCGCATGCTTGTAATCCCAGAATCTAGGAGTGTGAGGATGGAGGATTGTTGCAAGTTTAAGGCCAGCCTAGGGTACATAGTGAGAGCTCAAGGCCAGCCTGAACTACAGCGAGACCCTATCTCAAACAACAACAAAAATCTGGTCATTCAGATCAGTCATGTCTCTTCTTCTGGAAAATCATCATAACTCTCCAAATGCCAAATTCTAAACTAGATTTCTTGTGATTTCATTTTTTTAGAACCATTGACCCCAATCTCTCATGTCCAGTAATAGAGCTCTCCTTAAATGAGCAATTCTGGTCCACATATACTGTTTGTTTGTTTGTAGTGCATTGGCCACATAGCTTTCAGTGATTTTGATCCCATAAATTCTTCACCCAAATCATGACCTCTTGCAGGCTTATGTCCTGGTGTAAGGGTAGGCTTTACAAAGTTTTCGTTAAATGTTAATTGAAGATTTATGAGACAGGAGCGGCAACAAAAATGAAGACAGTTAAGGGTGGTCCACAGAAAAGCAGTGAAAAATTGGTCACCAAAATTCAGAAAACATTCTTTGTTTCATACAGATGCATTAAATACGTCCATTACTAAACAGAGTTATTGAATTATGAAGATCTTAGACATAACCATGTCCGTTTGTCAAGTGCATGTGTTATTCGTATATTATGTCTGTACTCTGATTGGTTATTTGGCAATAAGTGTAGAGTTCATCTGTTCCCATAGGCATTTACCTTTTGTCCAAAGGTACCTGCTTAGGTATTTACAAATGCTTAATTATAATTTACTTATAACTTACTTTAAATATTAATGCAATAATAATATATTTTATTATACACTATTATTTTATAATTCAATATATCCATTGTGTTTTGCATCATATACTAAATGCATCTGTGTGTCTGACAATTGTAACTAGGGCTTAGTTTAGAGTTAGGCTTGTATTATAAGTACCCTGAAAAATCACACTGGGGCTTAATTTCTAGTTAGGCCTCATTTTCAGGGAAAGACTATATCACTGAGTTAGGTTCTTTGTCATAGGAATGGGTTTCTTATAAAATCAAGTTCAGCCTTTTCTTGCCCATCTGTATTCCGCCATTGTAGGAAGTAAAGAAAGCCCTAACTGGTCACTGTCCCTTGATCTTGGACTTCAGTCTCCAGAATCAGGAGCCACATAAATTTCTGTTCTTTATAAAGTATCCAGTATCAGGTATTTTGTTACAGCAGCATAAAATAGACTAATACAAGGATGCATTTAATTAGAAATTAAGCTACAAGATACTGATAAAAACCGGGTAAGAAAACCAGTTATTTGAAGGAGAATACATCTAAGAAAGGACTGGAGAAAAGTCTTGTCTTCTTTTATTAGTATAGTATTTCAGTCCTTCCAAATATAATTGTTATGGTTTGTGTCTGAATGTCCTCCCAAAGCCTCATGCAGTCATGGGTGGGCTTCTAGAGTTTATGACTGATCCATGGTCCAATGTTGGAATTATGGATGTGAGTGCTACACCTACCCTGGGATGGGTAGTTTGCACACAATGAAGGGGGGGAAAGAGGCTGCTTGCTGCTACTGCTCCTCCCTTTTACTCTTGTTGCTTTTGCTGTCTAGCTGCCATGAACTGTTACCTGCCGCCATGTGCCACCCTTTCTTGGAGCTGCCGAATATGGACTGAAACCTACACAAACAGCCAAATAAACCTTTCCTTCTTTAGTTTTGAGTATCAGTTATTTTGTCTCAGCAATGAGAGAAAAGTAACCAAGACAATAATATAAAAATTTTATGAAAAATGATCTTTCTATTTTCTGAAAACTTACTACTACCATGGGTAATGTGGTCCTAGATTGATTCCTAGGTTTTTGTGTGTTACAAGCAATTGGGCATGGCACACAATGGTAAAGAACAGCAGCAGTTTGATTAGTTAGCAGGTTCGTCCTGGTGAAAGGAAAATGGCACAAAGCACCAAGTATAGAGATTTAAAATGCTATACTGGATCTAGGGTACTTCCCATTGGGTCTTCCAGAGCATGATTGACAATGTAGTTGTCAGGATGCTGAGTAATGTCAGCTGTATCTAGTATATATGTCCTTTCCTATAATTCACTGTGTTAAAATTAGATGTATGAGATGTAGTCCATATGCATGAGCGTGAGTTCCAGATGAAGAAAGGTTACTGTAGGTCATGCAGGAGGATCTGGCAGGCATGCGTCCTGGTGCAAAATTTTGGAATATACTACAGCAAGTTCAAGGATCTTTGTTTTTGTTATTTCTTCTTCTGGGTAGTAAGCCTTAGGGACAAATGTGGGGTGCAGATTGCCCAGGTTCAGGTTACTGGAGGGAAATAGAACAGGAGCCCTAGTTGTACTATGTATATTGTTCTTGTCATCTCCACAAACATAATAATAAAAACTTTAAAGAAAAACTTTGGAATTTAGCACTAGATTTTTTTTTTTTGAGATGGTCTTGCTATGAAGTTCAGGCTGGCCCCAAACTCACTATCTAGTCTAGGGTGGCCTTGAAGTCACAGTGATTCTTCTATCTCAGCCTCCTGAGTGCTGAGTTTACAGGTATGTAACAGCATGCCTCGTTTAAGCGCTAAACTTTGTTAAAAGATCTTTGTTACAGTTTTGAGTTGAAGTTTTTTTGTCAGCATGTTTCCTTTTAGTAATAGTGAAAATTTTGCATTGAGTAATAATGGAAAATAAAACTGAAGCTCAAATTTATAGAAGAATCTTTAATTAGAAATTTATTTTTTTTTTAGTAGGGAATTAGAACTGGCTGTTGTATTACATAGTTATCTTCACATTAGTTAACACAAAAACATTAAAGGAAATACCAAATTATAGATAAGATAGTAGGGAATTTGCACTGGATGCTGTATAATATAAAGTTATCTTCATTTCTACTAATACAAAAACGACTGAGGAAATACAGAATTATAGAGAACATAGAAGGGAATTAGCTCTGGATGCTGTCCTACATAATGTTACCTTCATCTTTGTTACTCAGGTTACACAGATGATGGCCCTTTTCATCAGTTCGTTTTTTTCTCCTCCCTCATCTCCGTTGCCCTACCACTCAATCAGTTATCTTCCCTGTGATAATAACTGTACTCCTGGGTTTATCTATATCCTTGGACTCTCGCCTTGGGAAGAGATACAGCTGCCTCAGACTATACTATAATATACAGGGGTGTATACAAACTGCCATGGTTGGAGGTGGGAAAGCACATATGCTCACAGCGGACCGCCTGGCTCCACCCTGTCGTCGTGCTATGGGTGGGGGCGGGTCCAGACCATGTGGCTCCAGCATTACCGTTCCCCACCCCTTGCAGCTGGGCAATGGGTCTCCGAAGCTGAAGCTACGAATGCCGAGATGAGGGCATGGGCCAGGGTTGTGCTTGGAGTGGCAACCTCCTCCCTCTCTATCTCGTCTCCCTCCAACTGCGCCATGTCAGATCTGCGATCCCCTCCTCCAGAGGAGGTTCTGCTTAGACTTTCCGAGGGTTTCACTTCCTATCTCAGATCCCTCCCGAGTTCAGGATATCCACCTCCCTCCTCTCTGTCCTTCACATGTTGCTATATTGCCGTGTCT
>PVLD010019507.1:0-36248 GCA_004027595.1 Dinomys branickii
ATTTTAATATCAATAACTTCTAATGCATTGTTTAATGAAAGTATTTTTTTTATTTTAAAGAGAAAAAAACAATGATCCAAAATTTCAAAACAAGATAATCAGAGAGGAACAATGGCTAATACACTACATAGTGTTGCTCTAACATAGCTGCTTGATTACAAGTTACAGGCATGAAAAATTGATCAAACAATATAAACACAAACTTTTGAAAGACCTAAGAGGAGTTGGTGGTGTAACTATCTTCATGTATATACATTACTTTTCCTTTTCCCTTTCTTCTTTTCTCCTTTTCCCCAGCCTGGTTTCTCTTTCTTTTTGAACAGTTTCTTCCCATTTCAGAATATCTACTGTATACTTTGAATCTTCTTATCTCTTTCAGATTCTCACACGAGAAAGGCAATATATTGTTTTCACATGTGAGTCTTATTTATTTCACTCATGAATATGGTCTCAAGATGCATCCATTTACCTATAAATGTCTCATGCTTGCCCTTTTTTATAGCTGAGTAGTATTCCATTGTATTAAAATACACATCTTTTCTATTCATTCCTTGGATGATGGACATTTAGGTTGTTTCCAAGATTTATCTATTACAGAGTGTTCTGTTATAAACCTAGGTGCACACATATATGATTGAGGTGTGATGTTTTTCAATTTTTCTGGGAAGATACCAAGAAGGGGAATAGCTAGGTCAAATTAAAACTCCAATCCTATTTTTTGAGGGATCTCCACAGAAAGTTCCACCATGATTGTACCATCTACACTCCCACCAACAGTTGAAAAGTGTTCCTTTTTCCACACAGCCCTGTCAACATTTGCTATTAGATGATTTCTTGATGGTAGTCATTGTTTTTGCAGTGAGATGGAATTTGTTTTGTTTTAAATTTACATCTCTCAAATGACCAGTGAAGTTGAACATTTTTTTACTTATTTATTGTTTGTTTATTTATTGTTGATACCAGAAACTGAACTCAGGACCTCACAATTGCCACACAGGCCCCGTGCTGCTGAGCTGTACCCCCCAACTCTTTTTCATATATTTATTTGCTATTTATATTTCTTCATCTGAAAAGTGTGTATTCATTTCAGGTGACCATTTTTGTACTTGGTATTGAATTTGGGTTTCTGATTTTTTTCAAATCCTTTTGAGAGACAGAGGGGTATAAATTATTTCCAACTTTGTGGGTTGTTTTTTCATTCTGTTGGTGATTTCTTCTGCTGTGCAAAATCTTTTTAATAAAGATAGATCCCTTTTTTTTGTAGTGTATTCTATGTGATCTGAGTTTTGTTCATGAAATTCCTTCTTATGCCTATGTCTTCAAGATTGCTACCTATTTTCTCTTCCATTGGGTTTAGTGTTTCTTTTTAATATTTAGGTCATTATTTCATTCTGACTTGGGTGCACAGTGATAGACATGGGTCTAGTTTTAGTCTTTGGATTACGGAAAGCAAGTTTTTCCAGCATCATTTATTAATCAAAGCATTTATTTGAAATGAAAGTTACATATACAAATAAATGAAATGCACATTTCATATATATATATATATATATATAGAGAGAGAGAGAGAGAGCCAAACACACACTGCATATATATTTTAATACATATATTATGTATTAATGAAGTAAAATTATACACATAATCATCTAATAAACAGTTGTTTTATTTTATGAGAAAGGTTGACAAAAAGAAGTGAAAATATGTTTTATATCATTGGGACTGGCAATAGGAAAAGCATTTTAAATATTTATGTTAAACATTCCTTTAAGTTAACTGAAAGCATTTCTTAGCACCCACATATTCAGGATGAAGTACTTCATGTAAGTCCCCTGCCTTAGAGAGAAATTGGCTAAACTACTCTCTAACTATTGCAAAACTGAGATTAATTTGTTCTTTCATGCCATCTACCTTTCCATAAAATGACCACAATTCCAATACTGAATATGTCAGTTCTTGAGAGATGTGCTTGAACATTCACTCATGAAACCACATTACATTGAATTCAGTCAATGATCCACAAGTAGAAAAAGGAAAAATGATAAAGTGAGATTTTGTCAGGTAAGAGATGAAATTTCTGTAGTTTATTAATCATTATTATAAGTTAGTTTTAAAGTTCTCACTAATATGATGCCTCCCAATCATATTACATGCAACTCATTCTTTTTAAATTGTTTTGTATTTTATGTTCAATAAGCGAATTATACATCCTTATAGTATAAACACAAGTAATTTTGTTTCACATTTTTTATGTCAAGCAAATATTTTTTGTGTCTCACTCTGGTGTAAAATAAAATGTATTGGTCGCTTTTTTCAAAATAAAAATTTTCTTTAGATAACCTTTTATTTACATTGGAAATTTCTCTTTATTGTTAGAAAATATTGTTATAGAAAGTACAAAATTTAGCTACTGTCTACATTTTTCCACGTATAGATACACTTGCAATTTTCAAATAGTTTCTTATTTTAAAATGATTTTCCATTTTCTTACAATTTTATATGACTTCTAAGATTATTTCATTTCATTCCCTTTCCTTTCACATCTATATGTTCTTTAAAATTAGTCACATAAAGCACATTTTAAAAATTTATTTATTTTCGTTTTGTCTGTAAAAAAAATGTCTTATTCAATGGGTTTTGCATCAGTAATTTATATTACTTCCAGCACATTACATTCTAACACCACCTGTGAAGTAAATTTTCTGGAGGATTGGCTTTCATTTTATTCTAGATATCTGATTAATGAAATTAAGCATGTAAACATTTGAGAAGATGAATTAAGCAGTTTGTGAATAGAATAAATATCCTTTTATTTTGTCCCTTTAGATTTGTTGAAAGATGAAGCATAAATTTTAAAATAAAGATAATAATTGTTGAATTTTGGCTTAAAGCACAACCACATTGTATGGATTGATATACATACTTATTATCTATATTTAGAATTAAGAAGAAATTCAGAGTTCATCTAGTTATATAAAGGAAAGTGTTTTATTTTAATTCCAAGGAAACAGTTTTACAGTGAGTAAAATTTCTTTCCAAGTTGAAAAAAATACATAATGACAATTTTATTAATATCAAGTGTTTTTGACTAAAAACCAAGGCAGTTTCTCATTAAATATATTTATTTAACTTCATAGAAACACTCTTACTGTACCACAGACTGGATGCATTTAATTTGCTTAGTGAAGACCAGAAAATACTTCGTTTTGGATTTGTGATAGAAGAATCAAATGGCCAAGAAAAATGTACATATATTTCGACTGCACTTGGATAGAAAAAATAAAATCAGACACAGTTAATGAAAGTGTGAAATAAAGTGATTATATATCTTTATGTTGAGTAAGTATATGAAAACTTTCATATGCGTGATTATGAAATTTGTGACTGTGATAACATAATAAGGTGACCAGTAAATATATAATTTTATTGTAATTTTTAAAATATGCAATATTAGAATCAAAATCTCTGCCCCAGAACTTGGGCAATGGATACAGAAAAGTAGTGACAATATTTTAATGTGCAGAAGTTTATAAAGGAAAGAAGGAGCAGGAGACCAAAGAGGAAAAGAGGAAAAAGAAGGAGAGCAGAGTGGTTGCCTTTACTGCCCATTTGAAGCATATTTGAAATGTAGTTACAAACTCACTCAGTACAGAATACATGTGCGCATACTACTCACACATCAACTTTAGAGAGACAAATCCTTTTAGTGATTTTAAAGAACAAAGCCACCATGAAAACCCTGAAAGGTGCACATATGTTAAAATAAAGAGGAATGGAAGGCGATGAAAAGTAATTAAGATATGCCAAAGACATATCTGAGAGGACAATAAAGGTGTCCCCAAGAGAATAATGTGTGTAGCTTTGAGAATGAAGTTCAAGGTGCAGTAGAAACTCCCAAAATTACAGAGGAGTTGAGTAGCACTAATTCAAGAGTGAGGACATACAGACTTCAACTATAAAAGTCAGAAAAGTTGGGTTGCCCCAGCCCTTTGTTGCTCACGTTTCAGCACAAGCTGCCCTACATGTGAGGAGCAGTTGAGCTGGAGATGGACCACACATCCTGGGCTAGAGCGGGGCCAGCCCCTGAAACATGGAGTGCTAGAGGTGAGTCATGTAAACAAGCTGTTGGAACTAGAGCAAGGCCGGCTCTGGGAACACAGGCTATCAGAGGCAGACCATGTAAGCAAATTGACCTCTAGCTCAGGTGCAAATTGACAGGTGTCTGGCCTTGGTTTCCTCCCTGTTAACCATGGCAAAGAGAGCTCTGAAAATGTCTCACTTTCCACGTTCTCAGCAAAGCAGTTGAGATCTTGTACTATTGAGTCTGTCATACACGTCTCCACTTTTACTGTGTATTAAAGACACAAACTTTGTTGAGTTGTTCCTTTTTCTCCATCAGAGAGGTTGTGTCCCACCTGTAGTTTTCCTTTTATTATGTGTTTTGTCTTTTCGTCATCTCCCATTGCTCTCACTCAGGTCCCCCGTCTCTGTGGGATGTGGCACCTGGATACATGTTTATGGAATAGATGTTTACCATGCTAGGTTGGGTTGTTGCTGTGACCTAAATTCTTTGTATGCCCCTATTCCTCTCTTTGGAAACTGGGAAAATTAGGTTATATTGTTGGATGCACTTAAATCTCTTTTAAATTCTATATAACCTCACAGGTAAGAGTTTGCCTTGAGTCTCAAAGGAAATTTTGGAATTGGACATTGCAGTAATGATGTATTGTTAAGAATATGCAGTATAAGAACCATTGTAGAACTCCTACCATCTTGTATAGTAAAGCTCTGCATCATTTCCAATATCTTTATTACTTGTTACTTTTGATTGTTTGATCAATCTTACATTCTTACACCTGGTAGACTGAGCAACTTCGTTGAACATAACACTATATAATCTAACAACCATTGTTAATTCCTATCATTTTTTTAAATTAAAAAATCTAATGAAACAACAATGAAGACCAAATCAAAACAACGCAAAGACAACAAAAGTGATATAAAACCTCAAAACAAAATGATAGGCATTTACAGTGGTTTGAGCTCATGTATCATTTTGTTGTTTTTGTACTGTTTTGATTTAGTCTTCATTGTTGCTTTGTTAGATTTTTTAATCTTTAGAATTAAAAACAGAATCTGATAACTCTCAGAGAACTAAGTGCATTTTGTACAGAGAGATGGACTTCAAACTTTTGGGGGCCAGGGACAGAGAGCTACTGTTTTGATGTAAAATGTTCATCAAGTCTCATGTACTCAGAGGTGAGACCTGGGAGGTGATTTTCCCCCAGGGACATCGTAGGTATCAGTCAGTCATTCCAATGATGAACTCACGGCAGAGTGTGCAGTGAGGAGCTGGGACCTATTTAGAGCTGAGTCTATGGGAGCAAATACAGACTCTTGTGGTTCCTCTGGTACCTCTGCTTTGTGGCTACCTTGGTTTGAGCATGTTTCCTCCATGGCCTACTGCTAAGACATTTCTTCCTTGGAGCCATGCACACATGTGCTAAAGCTTCTGACAAATATGAGCCAAAGTAAATCTATCCTCTCAGTTGTGGCTGTTGTGCACTTCTTACCAGAAAAGGAAAAGCAACTAATAGAGCGTCTTTCTGCCTTTTTCTGTTAAGTATTATTTACTTCTGAAACTGAAGACATTGACATCTGTTATGCATGTCTTCACAGTCATTCCTTTTTCATTTTGCTATTATATGATCACCTTATTTATTTCTCCTCAATTTTTAAATAACCACATTTAGATCTAATAACCTGGGTGGGCAATTGTTTTCTCTCAAGACTTGAAATAGTTTGGTCTAAACCTTCTTTATGATTTCTCTTGAGAAATATGCTACTTGTCCTTAGAAGTAATTTTGGTGATTGTTTCTAATAAATTTCAAAGTTCTGAGTTCTTGTGATGTTCTCTGGCTTAGGGATATATCTGTATGTGGCAGTTTCAACCAAGTCTGTTTCAGTGTCAGATTCAGACCCGAGCACTTCTTTGAGAGTGGAGAGTAACTACCAAAAGCATTAACAATTGAGATCCTAAATATATTAGGAAGAAACGAATTGTTTAAACATCTACACTAGATTTCTAATTCATAAAAAATAGGAAAAGTAATAAAACATCATAGGCTGCAAATAAACTAAATATGGGTTCATTTCAGATTAATAAAATGTATGCTTAGAAGAATGAACCAAAAAATCAAAGGAGGAGAGTTCAACAAAACAGAAAAAGCGTAGATCAAACTAAATAAAAAGAGAAACATAAGTGGGAGGTGAGAGAAGAGGTAAGTTAATTATGTCTAATTGTTGAACTAACAGGCAAAGCTTCATATACTTAACTTGAGGCATTATTGTGGATTACTATAACCCATCCCATCCTTTACTAATAATTCACATATTGTAGCATAGTGGAAGTCAGCTGTACATCTCAGTAGCTGGACCTGAGGGATGCAGGTCTCTGCACTCTCTCACTCACATTTCCTGGCTGCCCAGAATCAGGAATGCCCTTCCTGGTGAGTAACACAGAAACTGAGATGAATGACATCCATCCTATGAGAAATGCTTGATTGTACTGAGATCGTTGATGTTGACGTTAGTGGTATCAGCCTCGTGGATTTTTCCCAGAGGGGAAGTGGTGCCTTTCACAAAATGGTACACTCTCCAAACATGAGCCTCCAAGAAGCCATGGTTTGACTGGAAGCTTCTATCTTATTCCAGCTCGCCTCCATCTAGTTCATGATGTACACCCGCAGTGGGTCTCCATACCACTGCATGCAGTAGAATACTTACTGATCTCTGTGACTATCTCAGAACAATCCGTGAGTGCAGCTTTTTCTGGTTCACCAAGATCTTTCAGAAAACAATTTTGAGAGCTAAAATCTAATCCCCAAAGTTCTTTTTTCATATAACCTTCCTACCTCTAACTAAAATATATTACCATGGTGAATAAATTTTAATCAGATAAACTGTGATCATCAAGAAATACATTCTATTTGCTATGATTACCATGCAGATTATTAAACTCTAAGACATATGAGTATTAAAAGAATTCTTAACAAGGTGCCTTGGGAAATAGTGCTGTATGTGATTTGTACTCCACTGGGAAAAGGTTTAGAAATCAGATTTCCTTCTACAGAGAATTTTCTGTCTTAGAGCAAGATAAAAAATTCCCCCAAGTTCCTACAAACTCACTTAGTCATTTTTTAAAAGATTATGATGGTACCCCAGGAGGCAAAGATTTTAAAGTATAAGACTTCAAGTCAGAGACAAATTTTATAACACCTCAAAATTACCTTAAAGAAAATAGTGTATGTGTGTGTGTATGATGCATTCTTGTGTATAAATGCACTAAATACAATGTTTTCCTATATGTTTCTAGCATACAGTTTAAGTAATTTGCAGGTTTGTTCGTTGTTATTTCTATACAATTTGTTATTTGTCTTTTATTTTCAAATTTATGTTTGATTAGTGTGTGTTTGCAGTACATAGTGATGGCCTTCCTCACAGATAGGTGGTCCATACACATAACATGGCTTAATTCTTTTTGTGTTCCCTTCCCCCACCCTCCCTCCAGTGACAATTACTCTTGACGTACCTGGTAATATATATTATATAAATATATGTATTACTCAAAAACATATCCAGTATAAATGGTTTTTAAGTCTGAAAGATGAAAACTACAGTTCAACTGAAAATCATTTACTTTCGTGTGTATATTTAAACTATTGAGAAAGAGTTCAATTATAATTGATAATAATGTTAGAAAAATATCAAGGAGAGCCCCTTTCTTTGCTGAAACATAAAATGTCAGGATGCAGGTGCTTGCTGAGAAATAAACCAATGTTTGCTTTCTTGGAAAACATGTCCTTGAATAACAAGTAATATAATTCACCAATTGTAAATAATTTTCTTCTAAGAGTGAAGTGTGTTAGCAAGGAACAAGATTTATCAGAAAGATCAAGAATTCCTGCATCAAGAAAGCGTGCCTGCATCCTCTCTCAACTGGAGTTATTTTACTAAAGTTTTATTTTATTCAATCACAGACTGTGGTAAAATATACTTCTTGTTTTAAATAGCTACTTCTAGAATCTTTTAATGCCATTACCCCCCTTCCCTCCCCGGCCATATTGTATCTTGCATTTTAGTCATTCATGACATTTGTCATTGCTAATAGTTGACTAATCACTATCATCTCTTAACAAAAGCTGCGATGTTTCAAAGCCCTGTGATGATGCTGTGTTCTTGGCACATGCTCTGTAGCACACAGCATCATATATGTGAAGAAATGGAGCATTCGGTGATCAATAAATTATTGAACGAATGAATACACTTTTTGGATGACTCCAACATTTTAATAGTTTGTTGTTTAAGATGTTGTACAAGTATATGTCACTAAAATAGATTCAAGATAATCAAGAGAGAAAAACATAATCAGGAAATTATGAAGACACCTCCTAAGAAAAAAGTAAAAATATAAAATTGTATGTGAAGGTTGACATTGAGCAAAGAGAAAATTCATGGATATATGCTACTCCACTGGACATTAGCATGAGGCAAAAGTATTTTTTTATAAATGGCAAGTAATATTAGGTGATGTGTTGTCGTTCTTGAATGGAAGGGTGATAAACGTCCTAAGGAATTGGACTCTTACAGGCTTATGACCTTTAACAAAAGCATCATATTGCCCTTTCAAAAGTCTAAGATGATTCCATTTTCCCCGTTTGAAAATATGATTGTGCTTTTAAAATAGATATTCTCTATAAGGTAAATGTGAAAATTTCTCACAATGTTTCCATATAATTCTTTTAAGTAATAAAATATTCTATCCTCTACACTGTCTAGTGAAACTTTTTACCTAGTAAGACATTTCCAGAGGCACAGCTGGGAGCACAATGCGCCGACAGGGTCGTTGTGGAATGGACTATCCCCAGAAGTTTCATATCCCAGTTATCTGATTGTCATGAGAACTAGGAAGAAAAGAGGGGTACCAAAACCAGCTGCAAGTGAAACAGTGTCTCTGAGGTGTGTTTGGTGATGAAGGGAAAGATGACCTATTGACGGGTTCACTTAGTACATGTCTTACTTATAAGTAATCACGTACAGTTGCATCAATTTAATCAAACAAAGTATATTGTGACTGGCACCTGTTTAGTTTAAGTTAAAAATGAAAATTTTAAAACAATGCAAATTATCTTAAAGGATTGGTGCATATGAGATGCTTTATCAGCTTTATAGTCCTTAGCGAAATGATTTTGCCTCCAGTCACAAAAATAACAAATATAAAAATTTAAGACTACAGTGACATAAACTGTTTCATGACTTACTGTAACTCTAAATCCTTAGCTAATATCCTTGAATAAAACAAGTATATAAACTGACATAAATATAATCACATGGATGTATGTTAAAGATTTTAAAAAGTTTAAATAATATAAAAATATATTAAGTGAGGCACGGTAGAAAATTTGTTACAGATTAAATATAATTTCAAATATTGTAATTCTTAATTTTGTTGCTCGGTACAATGTTTAAGGAAGTTGTGCTTTTTAACTACGTGGTGGTTTGACTGCATATAAAATGCAGATGTAATTTTCAATAGATATGATAAATGATTTGAAAGAATTTTTCTTTGGTGGACATTATATTTTATAATTTCTATGTCAAGTGAAAGTAAATTATAAACTGTCACATCTAAATTTAGTTCATGTGTTAAGTAAAAATGAAGGAAAAGCTAACACAAGAGAATTTGATTTTCATAAACTATCCATCATATTGTCATATTTGGCGAAAATGTTTTATAATAGTCTTATCACCTTTGTAAAACAGTAAATCGCATCTGTCGTAAGTGTATGTTTGTAGGTATGCATACATATCTCCTAACACATTGTGTGATTTATATGCTGACTAACAGTGAAACAGGTCTGAAATGCTCTTTCATAGAATATTATAGTTGGATGAAACTTTTGTCTATGAATTTTTGGAACTGAAAACTTACTTATGAGCTTCTTGTTTGTGGGAATCGAGAAGCAATCCCAATAACAAATGAAATCCAATAATATTTCTCAGTTTACTGTCTATATTACCATAACTCCTCCATTTAGTGTTCTCCATAAATATTGCTTTAATTTGTTAGAAAATCTTATATAAACATCCTAACATTAATTTTCTAGTAGGTTCAGAAATTCTAGTAGATTGTTATTGCTTAACAATCACTATAAACTTAGCTCTTCAATTCAACACAAGCCATGCAACTGAGGATGGATGTGACTTACTGGCTTATTCACCTTGACTAGGCTCTGGGCTTAAAATATCTTTCAAAAGGCATCCGAGTGTTGTCTGGGTGGGTCTTTTGTCTACAGAGCTCAGAGGAGATGTAATTGTCTACCAGGTCATCCAATTTATTGCTGGAACTCAGTGGTCAGCAGTTGTAAGACAGAGGTCACCTTTGCTTTTTGGGAAATCAGCCGTGTGCTGCTCCTGGCTTCTACTCATAGACTAATATAGTCTCTATTGTTCTGCTCCATCCTGCAACCATAAATATGACTCTGAATCCTTGTAATAATCAAATTTCTCTTACTTCACGTTCTAATTTGTATTGCAGAAAATGTTTTGCTTTTAAATATTATATAGAGTTAAGCTGGTTTTACCCGGATAGTCTTTCAGATTAACTCAAAATCAACCAGTTGACCTGAGCTACATATTCTACATCTTTAGGCCTGTGCTCTAACACAAACACTCCTCATCAGATAAACTATTTCATCATATAAACAATTACATGGCTTGTGGTGGGGAAGATGGCAGAGTAGCGTTTTTGAATTCTCCTTGACACAATTAAAGTTGGAAACAATCGTAATTTTCATTTTAAAATCTATAAAACTTCATGTCCAATACGGTGCAGGAACAATAGCTATGAAATGGGCTCCCTGGGATCGTGCTGAGAACATTGTTATGGCCACTGCATGCTTCAGCACAGTGGAGATAATCACTGGGAAATTCTTGACCAACACAGAAGGAAAGAATGACATATACAGCAGTGGCTGTGTATTTTCCAGGGAAGGCTGTGCACTGTAAAACCCCACGTCACACCGTAACATCCGGGGGTGGACAGGAAGCCACTGCTCAGCCATGTTATGCCACTGGTGATGCTATATAATGCAGGTTTGCTGATCCTCGAGCCAGCAGTGGTAAAGAATCAAAGAAGCAGCTGCAATAAAAAAGACAATTAATTTGAAGATGGAAAAGGAGGAAAGAGGAGAGTACAGACAGCTGCTTATAACAAGTAGGGAGAATTCAAAAGTGGACCGTTCATGGATCTCTTATCTGCAGCTCTTTTTATGGAGATGGTCATCCTGTAGCCTCCTGGAATCTGATTGGCTCCCTGGCTTGTCTTCATCCTAACCTTTAATTTCTTCTGGCCCTGGGACCTTTCCCTGTCCTTTGGTAGAGGGTGAGATTATAGGTGAGTGTCTTATGGACTGGTGACCAGTGACTCATAAAGGTTCACTTGCTATGAGTACACTGCTCATTTCCAGACATGGTGCCTAAGCTTCAGACAACTCACAAGTAAACACGGAAAGTCAGTTTGTTAGTATTAAATCCTACTCAGAGCCACTTTGTAGTCATTTCCATCAACCACTGCCAGGGAGTTGAGCTGGTTCTGTAAGGTAAGAAGGGCATCAGCTATTTCTTTGAGGCTGTTAGAGAGATCTTGAGATAAGGAATGGTAGTATTTCAGGAGAGTAGCCAGACCTGCTCAGTGTCCCTGCTGCAGTAGCAATACCCAGAATAACAAGCATGATATTAACTGCAGGTCCTTACATTGTCTGACTGGGCTGTAGTGGTGACAGGCAGACCGTGGTTTCCCCGAGGAAGGTCTGTCTCTGGTCTGAGGTGTGTCAGTGTACAGGTGCTTGTCCACTTAGTGAGGAGACATAGGTGGGTAGATATCCACAAAGGCAAAAGACACATTGGCTAAGTAAGCAGAATTGTTTATGGTTGCTAGAGTGGTGAAAATGCTTCTGTTTTCATTCTCTGAGATGCCTAAAGTACTCCTAGAAGAGCTCCTGTTGGGGGATGGGCTTGGTACCTGTTGTTCCATTTTTCCAATGCAGGAAGAATCTTTTGGTGTCTAGTAGAAACCATTGTGTGGCACAGTCAAAGTTAGGCAAGAGAAGGTAATCTGAGTGAGTAGAAAATTGGTTGCAAGGGGTCCATGGGGTATTGTCATGCATGAGATGTGGCCAATTAATCAGTGAGGTTGGCATAACCTTGGAGGACTAGAAAAATACAGCCTGAGAGAATGTACCATCGGTGTGAGCTGGTAATTGCATGATTGGCTGGGGCTGGTAGCGGCAGCATATAGCTATATCGGCGAGGAGTAGATGTCCTAGTGCTTTGCCAGAGGACAGATTGGACTGAAAGCCAAGAGGGGCTTGAGAAAACAGAGTGTGATTAGTGATTATGGGGCTCTGTATGGGCTTTGTTGAGCCCATACAGAAGTTAGCAAAATAGGACTGAAACAGTCAGGCCATGCATCCTTTCCAAGTTCTTTCTGTAATGCCACTGATAGAGAAATTGGTTAGCGACCTTTGGGTGAGGAGTTTGAATGGTCCTTTTGTTTCATATTAGGGATGTCATAGGTCAGTGAGAGTCCAGATCAGGAGAGGACCTGGAGTGGCCAATAGTCAGCTGTAGACATGGAGATACAAAGCCAGCAACTTCTGGCTAAGGGAGGAGTGGACCTAGTTGGCAATAGGAAGCAGAGAAACCCAATCTTTATAGGTCAGCCTTGAGAAGGCCATTACCTCCTTCCACCTTTCAAGATGGCTGAGGCCGGTAGGGGGTGTGGCAGTTCCACTGTACACTGAGTCACTTGGGTAATTTGACTAATGAAAGCTGGACCATTGTCTGAATGGATAGAAGTGAGAAGGCCAAAATTAGGGTTCATATCAGGAGAAGGTTGTTAGTGCCTGAGGCCTATTCTGAGCTGGTGGGAAAAGCCTCCACCCCTTCAGTAAAGCTATCAAGCCAAACTAGGAGGTGCCTTAGCTTTTTACTCATTACGTGTGGTTGAAATAAATTTGCCAGTCCTGTGTTAGAGAAAAACCCAGCACCTGATGTGGAGGAAAAGTAAGGGACTTCAGAAAACCCTGAGATGTGGTTGTGTCTTAGTTACTTTTCTCTCATTGCTGAGACAAATTGCCTGAAACACAAAGTCAAAAGGGAAAACACTGTTTGTAGAGGTTCCAGTCCACAAGTAGGTGGCTCCAAGGCAGGGTGGTTTCACAGAAGGGAGCAATTCATAGCAGGCAGAAGACAGCAAAACCAACAAGAGAAAGAGAAAGGACAAGCCTCTTTCTGTCCCTTATGTTGCATCCAGTCTACTGGGACTGGGCAGTGGCAATCCAATCAGCGAACTGATCCATCAATCACCCCCGCTTAATCCCAGGTCCCTTAATCCTAACACTGAATCATGGACTAGTCACAAATTGTAGATGTACCTCTTCTGAAAAATCCCCATCAAAAACTGCAGGAGGCTTTGCAGGATGTCTAGATACAAACCATAAAGTTTGCATTGTGGACAGAGCATTTGAGAAGAGTCTTCCTGGAGAGAAAGCAAATGAGAGGCTGAAGCAGGCTGGTTGGGGTCTGTCTCCTGTAGCCTGCATGCAAATTGTTATGGAAAGGTGAAATAATGGCTTGGGGCTGTGAAACGGGAAGAAGGAACTTTTCCTGGCTTAGGCACCATCCATCTTTAGTGGAGAGATCTTGGTATTGTGGATGTTCAGAAAGGGAAGAGGCTGGGCCATGCCAGAAAAGGCAAAATAGTGACTGTTAGGGGTGTGGAGGAGGAAGCCAGCTGCCTCTTTAGTAGTTTTATCTGCAAAGGTATTTCTGGAAGCTATGGGATCTGAGAGAGAGCCTCTGGTGCTCTATCCCATGAAGAACACCCACGCAAGTTGGCAATAGGGAACCCTGGAGAAGAGCTTTAATAAGTAGAACATGAATGATTGAAGACCGCTGGGAGGTGAGAAATTCCCTTTCTGCCCTGATGGTAGTATAGTTGTGTAACATATAAAATGCATATTTGGAGTCTGTAGAGATGCTAAATTGTGGATCCTTAGCTGGTGTAAGTGCATGGCCAAGGTAGTTAGTTCAGCCTGTTGGGTGGTGGTGGATCTGGGGAAACCTGCAGCTTCTATGAGAGAGTTATGGGAGATGACTGCATATTTTGCTCTGGCAAGGTGTTTAGGCTAGGCTTATATGAACTTCCATAAATGAACCAGGTGTAGTCAGGGCAGGAAGGGGAGAGGTAGAAACATGAGGGAGGGGGGAAGTTGTAAGGTGTCTTAGAGACACACAGTCATGTGGTTTGGACGTTTTAACAAGAACAGAAAGTTGATAAATTGAGAGGATTGGTTAAAATCAGGGCCCAAGGTGATGATGTCCATAGGAGTTTCCATGAAAAGTGTGTGAAGTTGAGGAAGCCAGGGAAATCCGGGAAATTGAGTGGATGCAATTTGGAGTCAGGTCTCAGGTCTTGGGTATGTTTGCAGAAAATGACCAAACAGAAGGCAGACGAGGAAGAAAATTCGGCCTTAGAGGGAGAAACACTATGACTTTGAATCTATATGTTGTAATAAAACATATTTCTGTAAGAAAGATTGCAGAAGAGGAGGTCACCTATGTGCCGCATGAGACAAAAAAGAGCTGACAGGCAAGCATGTCACAAGGAAGGCCAGACTGAAATAGAGAGGGCTGTCATAGCAACTCTGTGGCAAGAGAGTGCAGGTCCAGCGTGGGGTATGATGAGTATCAGGGTCTGTCTAGTAAAGGTGAAGAGATGCTATGAGGTGTGGTGCGGGGGATAGTGACAAAAGCATGTTTAGCTCTACTGCAGAATAACGAGTGGGAGATGCAGGAACAGCAAACAAAAGCATGTAGGGATGAAGTAACCCGAGGGTATGAGAAGGATAATCTAACAAATAGCTTGAGATCTGGTACCAACTTGCAAAAGCCCTTAGCCTTATGTACCAGGAGGAGTTCTGAGAAAGTCATTGGGGGTTCCTGGAGTTATTACACAAAGGCACAGAAGTGACTGCTGGTGATGGGCAGTCAACTCTCAGTGGGGACCCCTACAGTAAGGACGTGGCTTTGAGGAAATCCCAGGCTCCAGGCCTTCTCAAGCCCAGTGACCATTCTGGTGGCATATTAAGCACAGCCCTGCAGGAGTGATGGTGGTTGGATATGGCTTTGATTCTTTGTGGTCAATTTAGTGTTTGATCTTGGGGTTTCTTATGGCGGTGCCCATCATCTGCAGCTCAGAAATACGATGCTTGCAAGCACTTCCATCTGTGTAGATGAAGACCTTCATGGGCAGGTTAATTAGCTCTTGTTGTGGGGTTCAAGGGCAAGTCTGAAGTCATAGTAATTTCGTTGTGAATGTCTGAAGCTGACCAAGTGATGAAGTATATCTTAAAATTCTTTGCCCTCTGGCTTTTATGGGTCTAATGTTAAAAGGATGGAGGGAAGGCAGCCCATAAACTGGGCCGGATTTTCATCTCTGGTCTGAGTGGTCTCTTAAGTTTGTCTAAATTAACAACTTTATGGGCCACCTTGCAAACCTTCTGCTAGGTAAGAGATCGTGGGATTCTGAACTACGTATGTCCTGGGGTCCTTCCCTATAGTCCTGGTTTGGAGTCTCTCAACAGACAGCTCTGGGGCCTTCAGGAAAGTCAGGCTGATGGCACCTGTGGTCATCCCCAAAAGGCTGAGCCAGAGATTATACTCATCCCATTTACCTGGGAGAGAGTACAGGTAGGATGCGAGGTAAGTCAGCCCAGGTGAGGCTGTACGACTGGGTCAGGTACTGCACCTCTTGCATAGAGTGAGCGGGATCTGAGGAGAAGGTACCGGATGCTGGCTGATGTGAGAGAGGTCCGGCAGACAGAAATGAATATGAATTTGGACTATTCTTTCACTTTTGCCACTTCATGGGGTAGCAACTGAGGGGCAGGTGGTCAGGGATTAGAGTCAAACTATAGTCCAGGCCATTTGTGAGGTGCGGTGGGACCAGGAAAAACTTTTGGAGGAGGGTTAGAATTTGGATAAGGAGGACTAGAGTTATGCAGTGGTACAAGATTGGGGATGATGGCTGCAATGGCCATGGCAGGAGGCCTGGCAGGGATGCCCTGGGGGGCGCACTGAGGAAGTTGAAGTCAGTAGGATCTGTTGTCATGGAGCAGTTGTCATGGAGGGGTGCAGATGGAAGGGAGAGAAGCAGAACTTTAGAGGGTTATAGAAGAAACTCAGGCAAGAGTGGCTACAGAGAATAGAAAACTCCTGGTGGTGGGGTACCTCAGATTATCTCCCCAAATTGGGCAAAATTATCTAAGTCCCACAAGATGGAAAAATCAAAGGTGCTATTTTCCAAGCATTGGGAGATATTCTTAAGTTTATATTGTGGCCAAATGATATCCCCCCAAAATATTAGGTTTTTAAGTTTCAAATCAGGGGAGAAGTGGAGAGTTTGTAGTTTTTTCAGGAGAGAGATTAGGGGCAATAGCGGGGACCAGAGGAAGGAATACTTCTCACTGAGGGTAGAGAGAAGTAACGAGCGTGGCAACAAGTCCACCGCAGACGTCTCCATTTGGGACTTGGCCGGAACAGAGCATGGGTGGGGTCTCAATGGTTTATCAAACAGCAAGAACATTCCCAGAGAATTTCCAAGATTGGCACCAGGTTTAAGCACCATGGAGAGTGGAAGAAGAAACCTCTCTCTGTCACAGAGGGAGGTAGAGCAGAAAGAGGAGGGCTGAGGAGCAGCCACAGAAGCAGCCATGGTGGATGTTGGGAAACAGGGGAAGGTACCGGGAAAATTCTTACCTGATCTGAAGCAACTGGCAGGAAATGCCTGGGGTGTGGCCTGGAGAAAAGATGTCATAGGGTGGTCTCAGGAGAAAGGCTGAGAATATGGCATGATAGTCCCCACAGATGTAATGCATATAGCGGGAGAGCAGAGAGACCCACCCAAGCTTTGTGAAAGCAGCAAGGCTGTTTTATTTCTCACGCAGGTTAGAACCTCTGAGACCAAGAAAGGGATCAGCCAAGCCCAGAGGGCGAGGACAGAATTAAGGGGGGAAATAGTGATTCGGCATTGCAGGTGGTTATCAGGCACTGGTTTATAAACTGTCATCTCCAGTGGTTCTGGGAGCAGAGATACCAGAGCCATGGGTAGGAATGCAGATATGCTTAGACTTTGTGGAATGAAGGGCAGTGTAGCTATTTTTGAACTTTCAGGAGTCATGGGACAGAGACATAGTTCTCTTCAGTGGATCCTCCCACTGGTACCAAGTCTCTCTGTAGCAACTTTTCCTGCCAGCTGGAAAGTTTCCCACCAGTCCTGACAATTATAGAAAACTAAGAAGGACATATTATAGACAGTAAAACAGAGCTGGGCTCTTGAAGGAGAAAGTACAAAAATTGTAGCCAGAGGTGCAACTAAAGAAAATTAAAATCACAATGGCCCAATTTGCACACTTTTCTGAGGGATAAAGGGAAATTTGAGATTATTGGTACCACCTCTTTCATATTTCCCAAGTAAATAAACCAT
Source organism: Dinomys branickii (assembly GCA_004027595.1). Taxonomy (NCBI): domain Eukaryota; kingdom Metazoa; phylum Chordata; class Mammalia; order Rodentia; family Dinomyidae; genus Dinomys; species Dinomys branickii. The sequence continues at coordinate 17,606 of PVLD010019507.1, forward strand.
TATTTCATTAGGGGTGGGTCATCCTCTCCCACTCATTAAGACTAAGGGCAAAACTACCAAGACAAGATTCAAACTAAAGACTTAAACTGTAGATCTTCATACAAGGTTTAGGATATCATCCATACGTCCTTGCTACAATTAGATCCACATTAGTAAAGTGATTATACTTGTAATCTTATTCGTGGATGAGAAGCTTGACCCACATCATACCTACTTTATGACCTTCCTGCATAAAGCCTTCTCAGAACGGTGGGCTTTGGGGCACACTATGCAAGATCCTTCCTGTCTCTCGGAGCTATTCCTGTTCCCTGGTTCTGCTCTCCGTTCTTTTTCCGCAATAAATTTTTGTATCCTAACCTCCGTTATTCCTTAAAATTCCTTCTTGGGCTTCAGGGGGAAACAAACATGGTGTATCTGATGTCCAGCAGGTTGAGAGTTACATATTTCTCCCCTACCTCACAGCACCTGGAGGTTTCTCAGGAGACTCTTTTCCAGTGTGAGGTGACAGAAAGAGAGATATTTAAATTGAAATAAAATTCAAAGTTAGGTTTAGTAAACTCATGATGGTTTTCAGTGTACTAGTTCCTTTTCCTATCTGTGAACTCCAGCATGTAAGTTTCATTCAGCTCTAGTTTCAAGAGACACAGTAAACACGTGAGAGGAGAAAAACTATCCTGTCCCTTTGCAAGTTCAATGGACTCTGAAGGTACTCTCAACATTTTCTTTTGTTCATAGTCTTTACGTATTTGTGGGAGCTATAATATTATTTCTCTGAAATGCAGAGCATGAATGAAAATTCCACACTAGTAGTCCTCAGTGAGCAAAAATACAGGTCTGTCCTGCTTCAGATCAATAGCTCAGATACATTTCTCTGTGAGTTGCAATTAATGAAGAATGAGGCCTATGTTTCAAAATAATTTTTATCATTTGTCATTTGGACAGTTTGAAATGTTACAAAATTGTCATTTTAATTACCTAGAGAGAAGAGGAAAGATGGAGAACTGACTTATTGATTTGGTTTTAAATAACAGGAATGGTCTATTGAAAAAAAGTCCTTATTACTTTGTTACTTCACAACTAGACAAATATAGAGATATTAGAGTTAATTTATCTTCCCTTCACCAGGAGTGAGAAATCTGCAGGATCAGTTATTTATCTCCTGCTGAGACACATCCTCAGAATCTCTTTGAAGGAGCTTGTATAAACTAATTCATATAGTACCATGCTTTTCAAAAGCCTCAAAATACACAAAGACCAAAGAAGGTGGAAATAAAACTTTATTTCAATATATCAAAAGTCTTACTATGTACAGTATATTTTTCCAAGTCTTTTTCGTTTTTAAAAATCATACTTTATTTTTTCAATTTTCTTTGATTTTATTATGCTATCCTAACAAAAGCACCTTGGAGAGCAAGTGGGAGTTTTCTAAAGTTGCTGGCTGTACTGATGATCCCTTTCTCTGACCTTGTGACAACAGAAAGCCCTAAAAGTCTCACTGTTAAGTTAAAAGAAAGTTACAGGACTGACTCAAATATAACCAACACCAGAGCATTTCATCCTTGTGTAGTATTTTAAAATGTTTTGCTATGTTTATGCACAGGAAAAAAAATCAGAATGATTTAAAAAGTATAATTTCAATCATGTGGGGAAGCAAAGAGGAAGTCAAAATGCCTAATTCAAAATGACACAAACATTACCTGGTGAGACGTGAGAAAAACTAATGTCTGCAGGAAATTTGAAACAATACTGAGAGTTTAGGAGTCTGCAGGAGCATTTTTCATTATGTTTGGCTTCCTTATTAAGAATTGTTCTTCAGTTTTTATTATCTTTTATTGGTGCATGGCTTCAGTGCTAATCATTACATTTCTCCTGGGCAGTTGGTACATGCACGTCCAGCATCTTCATCCTCTTTTCACTGCCTTTCCCTCTCTTCCTTCTTCCTCTCCTTCCATCCACTGGCCTCCTTCCCATTTGTGACCGATCTATCTTCGTAATTTCTACCATCTCTTTTTATTTTGCTCTTTATATATTTCCTTTCTTACATATGTTCTATTTAAGCTTGTGTATCTGATTTATTTTACTTAACATTATTGCTTAAAGGATAAGCATGACTTTTTTGTAGAAGAATTCCTGCACTTAATTTAGAATTTAATGACTAGCTTTAGTTAGGGTTAATCCTGAAGAGTGGGAATGTCCAAAGTAATAAAAAGGACAAATCTCTTCATTTCCAAAAGAATAAATGATGAAAGCTTGAAATAGCATATTGTTATGGTTTGTGTCTGCATGTCCCCTCAAAGCCTCATACAATCATGGCAGAGGGCTTTCGGAGTTTATGATTGATCCCTGGTCCAATGTTGGAATTATGAATGTGAGTGCTACACGTGCCCTGGGGTGGGTAAGTTGCATACAGTGTAAAGGAGGGAAAGAGGCTGCTTGCCACTGCTCCTCCCTTTTGCACTTGTTGCTTTTGCTCGCTTCTATCATGTGAACTGCTACCTCTGCCATGTGCCACTCTACCTTGGAGCCAGCGAAGTATGGACTGAAACTGCCACAAACTGTGAGCTAACTAAACCTTTCCTTTTGTAATTATGGACATCAGGCATTTTGTCTCAGCAAAGAGAGAAAAGTAACCAAAACACATATGTGGGAGATTTGTACTTTTAACTTAAGTGAAATTCTATGACACATCTGAAGTGAAATTGAGGGAGAAAAATGAAACAATAAACCACAGAAGACCTGTTATGTAGCATTATAGAACTTATATAATTTAAGTGTGGTATGTAGCTTCACAGAAAGCTTTGGTGGAGAAGAGTAAGACAACTTATTAATAACTTTAATTTCTCAGGTAAAGCAGCAGGAGAGGACAGACTGTGATTCTATTACCCGGGCAGCTCTCAGAACAGATTTTGTCTCTTCAATCCTAGATTTTAACATGCTGAGCACCTTTGCTGGGGTAACTACAGATGTCTGGAACTCTCTTTATCTCACACAAGATTCTCATATGAGTGATGCTGACTCAAGACTTACAGCCAGGCTTTTATTGCTTGAAAGATGAAATAATTCTACTATTATCAGCGTGCCTACTGTCGTTGAATGATATAATGTGTATGCAGAAAAGCTATATTAGAATATAGCAGTTTTCAGTCTGTTGGGCAGAGACAAAGAAGTTTCAAAAATAATAAGTATACCTAATGAATAGGTAAGTGTAGTTGTTGCAATTTAAGGTTGCGTCCCAACTGACTGGGTTAGTTGATTGGTCAGCTGTCAGGAGTGCAGTCAACAGAACTGTGACACATGAATGCTGTGAATGCAACTGAAATAGGCTTCATTCAGGATACCCGCAGTGCTCTCTTTGGGGAAACAGTAGTGTTTCCTGAGACTCTGATACATTCGGAAAGGAACGCTACAGCAACAAGTGGCTATAAGGTAAAACATTAGAGCCTACCCTACTTCTGTGAATCCGAATCTGAGAATCATTCTTCTGTGAATCATTAACAATCCTTAATGCTCTTTTACAATTATTTTACCTTGTAGGATAAGTCAAGGGTCATTCTTTGTTAATGTGTTCCTAAAATGTATTTTCATTAAGCTCTAATGTGACTTAGGACTTCAAAAATTCACTGCTTTATTTAAAAAGAAAACACTGAAATTAAAGAAGTACAGAAAGGAATTAACACTGTGGGTGAAAGGAATATGAGTCCAAAGGACTCCTGGCATGAATTTGCCCATATAGATAGGATATTGAGATCATAGATTTAGCAAACAATCTGTTCATATTATTTAAAATTAAAACACTGAGACATGTACAGAACCTTCAAATCTTAATTTAAATTGTAAGACTTTCTAGTAGAGACAGCCTATATATATATATAGGCTGTAGCTCTGCTTGCTTAATCTTGCTACAAGTGAAATTTGGGTTCAGGTCTGTCCACGTGGACATTCTTCAACAAAAGCCCATGTTCCTCTAGTAGAGAAATGCGCAAAGGCAATCTAAAGACAAATATATTTAAAATATCTACTCTCTTCACATCATTTGACAAGTCAGTGTAACTGGCTCAGACACTCATCGAGAGAAGAGAAGAGACCCAGCCTTCATCTCTACTAGTGAGAGACATTTGCAAGCTCCTACGGGAATGCATATGGACCTCTATATCTTTTATAGAAAAGACATGAAGGGCTTACCATGTCGAACCATGACTTCTGCTTTGGCTGAGTTTTCTGTGTGAAAGTAAATAAATAGACTATAAGCAAACTGTTAAAATTTGTTTATTGCAAACTAAGTCAGAGTAACTGATGTGATAATTCTTTAAGGTTTGCTTCTCCCTACATATTCTAATCATGAAATAAAGGTGATGTGAATTAAACACAGAAGAACTGGTGATACTTTCTGGGGAAATGTGGCCTATGAAAATGACTATTTCAGAAGCATGACATTTTAGAGCTGCATGGGATAAAAGAGAATCATGGAGACTGCAAGGGATATGCCAGGAACTCAAGGAAAAAAAAAAACACGAGGAAGAGGAGAGACCTCAAGAAAAAATAAGAGTGAGACAAAGACTGACACTTGCCAATTAGATGGTACAATTAGGTATTTATCAATTGCCTAAGCAGTGAAGTTAATAAAAGGTATTTATTGCTTCACACTTTCTGATTAAAAATATTAATGAATTCAAAAGGCTTTAACAGGCTGAGATAATTAAAAATTGACTGCTCAAATTAATTTTATTGACATCTTAGTATGACTAGAGATTTAAAAATATAATCCACCCCTTCATTTATGATAACAAATGTGAAAAACAATACTTTTCATTTTTAAAAAATGATTAAATCAAACATAAATAGATTTAGTGAAATGTTCCATGACTTCAAACTCCATAAAGAAATTTCATCCTAGCTAATTATAATCACTGTCCTCTTATTTTTATAGGTAAAAACTCACATCAACGTGTTTCTAATGTAAAACTTTCCATATTTTACTCCAATTATAAATGTTTTCAAGGCAGTTCTTAAGTACTGTTGCTTTCTATAACTTTGGAAACACCTGACAGAGATAAAAACACATGATGTATAAGATTAATCTATTAACAGTGTGGTAGTGTTTTCTTCTTTGCTTGAGTTTATTTTTAATGTTATTTTCTTTGATGTAAAGCTTATAACATTAATTCAAAGTTGTGTATTTCTTCTTGTGAAAATGATCTGTAAGACCATGTTTTTGAAGGATATATTTTGTTTACTAAGAAATGGTGGACATATGTCTGTTGATTTTATAATTTGAAAAAGTACACAATGATATGAATGACAATTATATTTGTGTGTGCAATCACGCTTCTCAGACACATCTATAGCCATAATTCCTCTACTCATGTCGAAGAAAATTAGAGTAATTTTTCATTAGCAAATGGAAATGTAAATTCTGAGCTTTAAAATTAAATGCTTGTGCAAAAAATTAAACACAAGATATCTACTGATATCAGCAAATGTGTGTTTTAGGAGGTTTGAATCTTTTAGAGCACATTTAACATGGTCATCCAAACAGAATCTCCAAAGAGTTATTTCCCATGTACACTTTATAATCTCTTCAGGAATGCAATAAAGATAAGAAATTGTTAATCTCCTCTATAATGTAAACATATACCCACATTTTACTCAGACCCACAAAATATGCACATCTAATAGACATCCGAGCTTAAAAATTTTCTCAACAAACTCTTCAAAATTGCTCGGATATTCCTAAAAATTTGTTCCTCTTAAATATTTTGTTTCAATGAAAATATTTCTTCATTTTCCTTCTCAATATAGAATATTGTACTCATTTTTCCCTTCCTTGCTGAAGGGGTTAGTATTGCTGAATGTATCTGATCAACATTATGACCATTATGACCTCTCACTGAAAGGTTAATAGAAATGCAGTGTCCCAATAGCTGAGTTTGCCTTGCTAATTGCTACAGAAGTGAGGGGCACAAAAATGTATTAGTGTCATGAATCCCATGGGCCATGAATTCAGATAGTTATAATGTTTATATCTAAAATCTTCCCCAAATGTCTTATGTTTACAGTTTGGGCTTTTGGACAGTGATTGTATCATAAACATAATATACTCATCAGTAGACTGAGTCATTGACAAGTTCATGGCTGAATGTGTTGTGAGAAGGTAAGGCATGGTCAGAAGGGGCAAATATGCGGGGGGAATGTGAAGGATATATTATTCTTCATGACTGTCTATCTGTGTGTCTGTCTGTAATTTACTCTGCTTTCTGGCTGCCATGGCACTCCACCATTCTGGTTCTGCCTGAAAACCAACCAACAATGGACTGAATACTGTAAAATCCCAAACCAAATGAAGGTCTCCTCTTTTAAATCATTGCTGTTGAGAATTTTGTCCCAGCAATGAGAAAGCTGGTTAATAAAAGCAGTATGCAGCCTATTGTTTTCCCCACCCGCTAGAGCTTCCTTGAGAGAAAAAGAGGTCTGGGGAAACTGAAGACTTCAATTGCTTGTTTGATGGTTACTGCTGGCCTTTGTCTGAGAACTCAATTATGACTGGCAGTAAAACACCTATGCAGAAGTTAGTCAGACAAGTAAGGCTACTTCATTGAATATTGTCCAGGTTCAATGATTGCTGAAAGGAGGAGGATAGAGAGAGCAAGTGGTAAAAAGATAGAGAAACAGAGACAGACAGAGACAGAGAATATTTTTAATAGCCTTTCCCGAATGCCACACAGAAGTAACACTGTTATACATACATGCAGATTAAGCAAATGCCTCTTCTACCAGGTACAGGGAGAGCATACAGATTTCAGTCTTTCACCAGAAAGAATGCACTTTGGGCAAGTATATGGAAGCAGAGAAAATGCTGTGGTGAATTTTGGAGAGCAATCTACTCAGTATTGAAGTAACAAATTGATAATCTTTGTGATGTTAATATAGGAACATTTATGAATGTTTTCATTTATATAATTTATTGTTTCATGACTTAAGTAATAATTACCTATTTTTAATTAAAGTACAAAAAAGTCTTTGTGTATAAATCAGGATAATCATCATAATTACAAGATTCTTTGCAGATTGCAGGAGTGATGAAAAAATACAGTGTGTATTTAAACAAAATAAATTACAGTAAAAGACACGTTGTCACTATTCTCACTTAAAACATTCCACCCTCACTTCAGACACACTTATCCGTTCTCACTGCCACTTCCTGAAGCAGTTCTAGTGCATCTTGTTTGTGTAGCTTTAGGAGGCAGGATTTTAAAATGTGGTAAATTCTGCTCCTGTGTATCATGCAATAGAATGGAAGACTGGTAAAAATATTAGGGTCTATCCTTACCTACATTTCTGCACTGAATTTGGCCATGTGCACCTTCTATATCTTCCCTGAAGTCCAAACGACCACACAGCGTGTGATTTTGTGGTAACTCAGGCTATGCAGGCAACCACAGGGAAAGAAACCAGGAAAAACAATTTCCATAAGTGCTGCAGAAAATAACAAGTACAGGGCTGGGGATATAGCCCAGCAGCATAAGCGCTTGCCTGGCAAGCCTGAGGTCATGAGTTCAATTCCTGGTACCAAAAAAATAACAAGGACAGTGGCATAGTGTGTTCAAAGCTAGTGGGGGAGTTGTGATGGGGATTTCTGGCAATGTCTCTTTATTTTCATAATTTAAAAGTTTAATCATTCATTGTATTTTATGATTATGTCTTAACAATATCCTATTAGTCATCCTTCTCCTTATACATAATGTGGTATCACAGTTAAATATCTTGTTTTTGACTATCTTTTTTAACGGTAAAAAGAGTACAATAATTTTAATTTAGGTTTAATTGTATCTATCATTTGGAAATCCTGACAGTTGTGATATTACACTGTAGAATCTAATAATAAATGAAGATTAATGGTATTACAAGTGATCAGAAGCAATGGGCCTATCCGTGGCTTTTTTTTTTTTCTTTTTTGCTTTGGGAAGGGATTTGCAATGAACTAATTACACAGTCCACCCATGCACATCCTTTTTTGTTTTTCTACAGGATCTTGTTTAGCTGCTAAGTGGCTGAGGCTGGATTCAAATTTCTAATTTTCTACCTTAGCCTTGCAAAACACTAGAATTTCAAACATGTGTCACCATGCTAGGCTTTTCAAAACATTTTTGTGGATAAAGTGTCTTTGCTACTTCACGAGGGCTTCCATAACAAATTGATGCAAAATGATGGGCTTAAACAGTACAAATTTTTCTTGTATCATTTTTCCAAGCCATAATCCAAGAGTTAGATTCCTGTTCTAGGTCTCACTTTCGTAGAACCTGGTGGCTGCCAATGATCCTTTATTTTCCTCTTACTACATATGCATCACATTAATCTCTCTTTCATATATCTATGTCCTTCTTTTCGTGTCACCATCTCTGCTCCTGTAAGAACATTTGGGACTGGCTTTATGGTTACCTCAGAAAAGTCCAGGGTTTCTTCTGGAGGTGCTTGACATAAGCATATATGCAAAGATATTTTTTCCAAGTGAAATCACATCCATAGAGAACTTTTCTCTTTGAAATATTTTATTATAGTCTGTAGAATTTAAGTATTCTTTTCATTTGGTTGTGATTAAATTGTTCTCTAAATTAATAGACACTGAGAAGCATGATTTATTTGTGGTTGGTTTGCTTGGTACATTACTAAAATTATTCTTTACTTTCAATATATATTTGCAAATATTAATGCCATTGTATGGATAAATATACAAGAATAGAAAGTTTATCACTGGTAAAAGTAAATAATTTACCTTTCACAAGTTCAGTAGACTAAATCTGGTTAGTAAAACTATTTTTAGGATATTGAAATGATGAGTTGGAGCAAGTTAAGTCTAATATACAAACTAGAATTTATAACTGGAATATTTTTAATAATGAATCCAAGGCAAACAGAAATTAAATAATTCAATTTTTCTTCCAGCAAAGTGGTTCTCTTCTAATGTTTAGATCTTTGATCTATTGTGATTTTAGTTTAGTTTATGGTGAGAGATATGGGTCTAGGTTCTGTCTTCAGCATGTGTACAGCCAGTTTCACATGCACTACTTATTAAAGAGATATCTTTCCTCCAGTGAAAGGACTTGGTCATCCTCAGTCAAAGATAACTTAGCTCAGTACACCTGGAGGTGTTTCTCAATCTTCTATTCTGTTCCACTGATCCATGAGGATTTTTTTTTCAATACCATGCTGTTTTTATCACTATAACTTTGTAGAGGTATAACCTGATGTCTTACATTGTGATGCATCCTAAATTGCCCTTTTTGCCCACAATTACTTTTGCTATTCTAGGTCTCTGTTGGTTCCCTGTGAATTTTATGATTTCTCTATCCAATTATGTAAGAAATTTTATTGATATTTTGACTGAGATTGCAGTAAATCTATGTAACAGTTTTTGAAGTGTCGTATTTTGACTATATTGGTTCTGCCCATCCAGGGACAGGAGATATCTTTCCACTTTATGGTATTCTCTTTGATCTCTTTTATTAATACAATAGTTTTCAACATAGAGGTCTTTAACTTCCATGATTAATTTAAGTCCTAAGTATTTAGGACTTCAATGAAAGTATTTCATTTTGCTTGATGCTATTGTGAAAGCTATTGTACAGTTGTAGGCAAGGACCTTCTAAACAAAACTCTAATTGCATGAGAAATAATACCAATAATTAATAAATATGGACACTGCAACAAATTAAAAAGATTCTGCACAGTGAAGAAATTCCCCCAAAAAATGAAGAGGTAACTTGCATAATGGGAAAACAAAATTATAACTGTGCTTCAAGGTTTAATATCTAGAGTATATGAAAACTCAAAAAGGTTAGACCCCCCCAAAATTAAAGACTTAGTCACATACTGGGGATGTGAAATGAATACATACTTCTAAGATTAGAAAATACAAATAGCCAATAAATATGTACAAAAATATGCAGCATTGCTGACCAGGAAAATGTAAGTTGAAAAGAAAAACAGTAAGATTGCATTTGCTCCAGAAGGAAGATCTACTATCAACTAATTAAATAATAACATATGCTAGCAAGGTTCTGTGGAAAAAGAAACACTTCTTCATTGGTGCAAGTGTGTACTGATTCAACCACTATGGAAGTCAGCATGGAGATTCCTTAAAAAACTGAAGAGAGAAATTTGATGTGACCCAGGTGTTCCCCTTCTAAGTATCTTCCCAAAAGAGTTAATGACATCATACCATGGTGATGTATGCATACCCATGTTTATAGCAGCTCAATCCATAATGGATGAGTCTTGAAAACATCCTATATGGCCATCAATAGACAAAAGGAGAAATAAGATGTAGTGTCAAGCAACAATGTAGTACTGCTCGGCCATAAAAGTTTAAAATTGATTCATTTGTAAGAAAATGGATATACTTTAAGACCATAAATATTAAGTGAACTAAATCAGACACACAAGCTTAAATATTACATGCTTTCTCTCAGATGAAAAACTGAGTGGATAAATAGGGGCAAAATAAAAGACAGATAGTAGAAAAGCAGAATAGTAACAGTTATTGTAATTCAGTATGGACGATGTATCTAAAAGTGTACCTTCATTTAGTATAATTGATATATATTCTATATGTTTTTTTCCTACTACCATGAATGTTAATTTGCCTATATGATAAATAAAAATAATCTTGTTGTAGAAAAATAAAAAGAAGATGTAAGGAAGGGGAATAAAAAGAATTGAGATGTATTATGTACATGTGTGATTTCCCTACAATGAAAGTAATCATCTAGTACTGCAAATGTACAGTAAATCCCCATATTTATGAACATTTGCATTGCAGACCTTTACAGATATGAACAAACCTCATATTACATACATTCAAAGATGCGTACAAATCAGAGAAGTTATATCCCTTATGTGCACTGTACCACTATTTTAATGTAATTGTAAAAATATGTTTATTTACAGTGGTTTGTGTGTGTGTGTGTGTGTGTGTGTGTGTGTGCGCGCGCGTTTACGCTTTACATGCTTCATATTGTATATTTGTGACAAATATATATAAGACTCACTTTTTTATACTTGGAAGCAAATCTGAACGTTTTCCTGGAACAGAAATCATTCATAAGTTGGAGGCTTACCGTATGAATAAAAATTAAATTTAAAAATTGCAATGTTGTTATGGCTTTTCTTAGATGTATTCCCGAAGCCTCATGTACTGATAAGTGGAAATTTTCAGTTCTACCTGGATCTGGAGTGTATGGTACTAAATTCATCCACTGATTAGTTTAGCATCACTCTGGGAGTGGACAGTGGGAAGGCCCACCTTGGATGTGGGTAGCGCTACTCACACAATCGTGTAGTCCGGATGGGATAAAAGGACAAGGGAGGCCTCCTCACTGCTTCACTACTTTGCTGCATTTCTACCTTCTGTTGCCACAGAGTGGACCGTCTCTCCTCTGCCACGCCCCCCTATTTTGGAACCACCTGCCTATGGACTGAAGCCCCTATAAAGCTGTGAGCTGAAATAACAAACTAGGGCAAAGTAACTAAGACAAATGTATGCATGTTAAAAAAAAAAGAAAAAGAAAAAAGATTAAGTAACAGTCTTGTCAGATTTAGGGGAAGAAGTAGACTATTTTGACTTTAATTCTACTTTCTTTACACTGTATATTTGAGTTGAGTTAATATCTTCAGTTGTCCACTAATTTATTTTATTTTATTATTTTTTTCTTTTAAAAGTAAAAGAACAAAACATATTAACAAACAGCCATTTATAAAGTAGCACAACAATAGGACAGTAAAACTGAATTACAGACAAGGTGACAGGGAATTAATGATGGTTGTTTTCTTACATATTGAAAACTTCAAAGTGTATACCCAGGAAAACACATATAGACATAAAAGATTGATCAAACAACAAATCACTAACTGTTCCTTACAATAAACAACAGAAATCAGTAGTACTACTGTTAGCTATCCTGTATATACATACATACATAATTATCTCTTCCTATTCTCTTTCCCCTCATCCCAGTTGACTATACTCTCGAGCAGTTTCCTTTCCTTTCACAATGTTTATCACACCACCTAATTTATATTCACACTTTCAGTTTCCTACACTAGTGATACAATTTGTTGCTTGCACATGCACATCTGATTTATTTCACTTATGAGTACGGTCTCTAGTTGTGAACATTTACCTATAAAAGCCTTGAGTTTGTCTTTCTTCATAGCTGAGAAATATTACATTATATAAAAAAGACCCACAATGTTTTTATTCAGTCCTCAGTGGATGAAAATTTGGGTTGCTTCCACAATTTAGATATGACAAATTGTGTTGCCATAAACATGGGTGCACGTATATCACTGTGATAGGTTGTTTGCAGATCTTCTGGGAAACTACACAGAAGGGGAATTGCTGGGTTGAATGGGACCTCTAGACCTAGTTTGCTGAGGAATCTCCAGACAGATTTCAACAGTGGCTTCACCAGCCTGCATTCCCACCAGCAGTGGAGAAGAGTTCCTATTTCTCCACAGCCTTGCTAGTATTTGTAACTGATTGATTTCTTAATGCTAGCCATTATTACTGGGGTAAGATGAAATATCAATGTTGTTTTAATTTGCATTTCTTGAATGACTAACGATGTTGAACACTTTCTCATGTGTGTGTTTGCTATTTGCATTTCTTTATCTGAGAAGTGTGTATGCATCTCAGATGCGCATTTTAGGATTGGGTCTTTAAATTTGGAAAGGTTGATGATTTTTAATTCTTTCTATGTTCTAAATAGAAGATCTTTGTCCAAGGGACAGCCAACTAGGATTTTTTTCCCAATTTGTGGGTTTTCTTTTTCTCTGCTAGTGATTTATTTAGATGTGCAAAAACTTTTCAGTAAGATGAGGTCCCAGTTACTGATTCTTAGAAGTGTTTCCCTTGTGGATTTTTTTTTGTTCATAACTCTCTGCTTACTCCTATGTCTTCAAGACTTTTGCCTACTTTCTCTTCCAATAGATTTAGTGTTTCTGTTTTAAAACTGAGAATTGTGATCCATTTGGACTTGAGTTTGGTGCATGGTGATAGACTTGGATCTACTTTCAGACTTCGGCAAGTGGCAAGCCAATTTTTCCAGCACCATTTGTTAAAGAGGCTGTCTTCCTTCCAGTCAGTTTTTTTTCTTTTTTTTTGGCACCTTTATCAAAGATTAGGTGGCTGAGTGTGTTTGTCATTGTAGCTGCATCTTCCATTCTGTTCCACTGATCTTCAAGTCTGTTTTTTTAGCCAGTACCAGGTTAATTTTATTACAGTACCTTTTTAGTATAATTTCAGGGGAAGGATTGTGATTCCATCTGACTTGTCTTTGTTGCCCAGGATTGCTTTTGCTGTTCTGGGTCTCTCCTGGTTGTAGGTGAATTTTAGGAAAGTTTTCTCCAGATCTGTGAGATATACTAATGATACTTTAATGGAAATTGCATTGACTCTGTACAACAATTTTGGTAGTATGGCCATTTTCACAATGTTGGTTCTTCCTATCCATGAGCAAGGAACATTTTTCCATTTACTGAAGTCCTCTTCAATTTCTTTTTTCAGAGTACTCTAGTTTTCATTGAATAGATCTTTTACTTCTTTTGTTAGATTCATTCCTAAGTATTTCAATTTCCTAGGTGCTATTGTAAAAGGTATGTTTTCCTTAATTTCTTTCTCAGTTTGTTTGTTGATTTGTACAGGAATACTATTGATTTTTGAGTGTTGATCTTGTATCCAGCTACAATACTGAATTTGTTGATTAATTGAAAGGGTCTTTTGTGGAGTTTTGGATATTCCATGGAAACTATTATGTCACCTTCAAATAGTTATAATTTACTTCCTCATTTTCTATCCTTATTTCTTTATTTCTCTCTCTTGTCTCATTGCTCCGTGTCTTGGTTACTTTTTTCTTGTTGCTGAGACAAAATACCTGACACCCAAATTGAAGGAAGGAAAGGTTTATTTAGTTTACAGGTTGTGGAGTTTCAGTCCATATTTGGCTGGATCTGAGGCACAGGGACACATGGCAGAGAGCAAGAGTTCAAGGCTGCAGTATACAGCAAAGCAACAAGCCCAAGAAGGGAGGAGTGTTGGCAAGAATGGCAGCCAGCAGCCTCTTTCTCTCCATTATATATACAAACTATCTGCCCTGGGGCAGGTATAGCTCTCACACCCTTAATCCAAGCAAACGACCCGTCCTAGGGTGTGTATAGTTCTCACACCCATAATCCCAGCATTTGATCATGTATCAGTCAAAATCTCTAAAATCCTGATGGATTCACAGCAGAATTCTATAAAACATTCAAAGATCTAATGCCAATAGTCCTCAAACTCTTTGATAAAATCGAAAAGGAAGCGATTCTCCCCAACACATTTCTGCAGGCAAGTACTTTTTACATTATTTTTCTTTTATTTTAAAAGTAAAAGCACAAAAGCATATTAACAAACAGACACAAAGTAGCTTAAGAAATAGCACAATCAAAACTGATTTACAGACAATGAGACATGGACTCAACAATGGCTGTTGCTTTACCTATTGATATCTTCAAAGTGTATATTCATGAACACAAATACAGACATGCAAAATTGGTCAAACAATTAACAATCTCAAAAACAGGAAGAAAAAAAAAAGAAAAAAAACCAGAAAGCATTAACAAAGAGATACAAAGTAGTACAAAAACAGTAAGACCAGAATTGAATTATAGACAAAGCATCAGAAAACCAACAACAGTTGCTAATTTTCCAAATTGATATCTTTAAAGTGTGTGCTCAGGATAGCACATACAGACATAAAAGATTGATCGAATAACCTGTCATCAACTATTCCTTAGCATTAAGTGACATAATACAATAGTAGAATCATGTTAGCCCTCCTGCACATATGTATCTACATATATACATACATACATTTTTGCCTCTTTCTTTTCTCCTTTCCCTCATCCCATCTGTTCCTTGCTTTTGAACAGATTTCCTTCATGTCTCTTAGTTTATATTCCCACCCTCAGGTTCGTACACCAGTGATACAATACGTTGCCTGCTCATGTACCGCTGATTTATTTCACTTATGGTATGGACTCCAGTTTTGACCACTTGCCTACAAAGTCCCCAAAACTGTCTTTCTTTATAGCTGAATAATATTCCATTATATAAAAATGCCAGCTTTTTAATCCAGAATTCTGTGGATGGACACTTGGGTTGCTTCCACGTTTTAGCTATTACAAATTGCGCTGCTGTAAACATGGGTGCACATATATCAGAGTGATATGATGTTTTCAGATCTTCTGGGTAAATACCCAGAAGGGGAATAGCTGGTTTGAATGGAACCTCTAGACCTAGTTTGCTGAGAAATCTCCAAACTGCTCTCCACAGTGGTTGCACCAGTCTGTATTCCCACCAGCAGTGTAATAGAGTCCCTATTTCTCCACAGCCTCACCAGCATTTGTTATTTGATAATTTTTTCATACTGGCCAGTCTCACTGCGGTGAGATGAAATCTCGATGTTGTTTTTATTTGCATTTCTCGAATGACTAAGGATGTGGAACATTTTCTCATATATTTATTTGCCATTTGTATTTCTTTATCTGAGAAGTGTGTATTCATCTCAGATGCCCATTTCTGGATTGGGTCTTTGAATTTGGACAGGTACCTGTCTTTTAATTCTTTGTATGTTCTAGATAGCAGTCCTTTGTCTGAGAAACAGCCAGCTAGGATTTTTTCCCAATTTGTGGGTCTTCTTTTTACTTTGCTGGTGATTTCTTTAGATGTACAAAAACTCTTCAGTAGGATGCGGTCCCAGTTATTGATTCTTTGAAGTGTTTCCCTTGCAGTTTCATTTTTGTTCATGAACTCTTTGCCTACTCCTATGTCTTCAAAATTTTTACCTACTTTCTCTTCCAATAGATTTAGAGTTTCTGTTTTAATGTTGAGGTCTGTGATCCATTTTGACCTGAGTTTGGTGCATGGTGATAGACTTGGGTCTATTTTCAGTTTTCGGGAAGGGGCAAGCCAGTTTTTCCAGCACCATTTATTAGACTGGCCTTCTTTTTTCCTTTGAGTTTGGTTGACCCCTTTGTCAAATATTAGGTAGCTGAGTGGTTTTTCGTTATGGTTGCATCTTCCAGTCTGTTCCATTGATCCTCAGGTCTGCTTTTTAGCCAGTACCAGGTTGATTTTATTACAGTAGCTTTGTAGTATAATTTCAGGTCAGGGATTGTGATTCCACCTGACTTGTCCTTATTGCCCAGGATTGCTTTCGCTATTCTGGGTATTTTCTAGTTCCAGATGAATTTGAGTCATATTTTCTCTAGATCTGTGAGTTATGCTGACAGTAGTTTAATGGGAATTGCATTGAATCTCTACAACAGTTTTGGTAGTATGGCCATTTTTACCATCACTACAGATCCCACAGAAATCCAAAAGATCATTAATACCTACTTTGAAAATCTGTATTCCCATGGCACAGAAAATACAGAAGAGATGGACAGATTCCTAGAAAGGTACAAATTACCAAAATTGAATCAGGAAGACGTAAGAATCCTGAACAACCCAATATCAATTAATGAGATTGAAAACATCATTAAAAACTTACCAACAAAGAAAAGCCCAGACCCTGATGGACTCACAGCAGAATTCTATAAAACATTTAGAGAAGATCTAATGCCAACCTCCTCAAACTCTTCAATGAAATCGAAAAGGAAGCAACTCTCCCCAACACATTTCTGGAGGCAAGTATTATACTGGTACCAAAACCAGAGACCCAACCAAGAAAGAGAGCTACAGGCCAATCTCTCTAACGAACAGAGATGCAAAGATACTCAAGAAAGTATTGTCAAATAGATTATAACGAATCATAAAGAAAATTATACACCACAAACAGGTAGGATTCATTCCAGGAATGCAGGGATGGTTCAATATTCACAAATCAATAAATGTAACACACTATATTAATACAGTCAAAGACAAAAACCACATGATCATCTCAATAGATGCAGAAAAGGCTTTCGATAAAGTCCAACATACATTCATGTTAAAAACCTTAGAAAAAATAGGAATAGATGGCCTCTACCTCAATCTGATCAAAGCCATCTGTAATAAACCAACAGCCAACATCATACTAAATGGAAAAAAACTGAAAACTTTCACTTTAAAATAAGGAACAAGGCAAGGATGTCCATTGTCACCACTCCTATTCAACATAGTTCTGGAAGCATTAGCCAGAGCAATCAGACAAGAGAGAGAAATAAAAGGAATAAGGATAGGAAAGGAAGAAGTCAAACTATCACTATTTGCAGATGACATGACACTATACATGGAGGACCCCAAATACTCCACAAGAAAACTCCTGGAATTAATTGACAAATTCAGCGGCGTAGCTGGATACAAAGTTAGCACCCAAAAATCAACAGCATTCCTATACACGAACAACATACAGACTGAGAGAGAAATTGAGGAAAACATACCTTTTACAATAGCAATCAAGGGGCTGGGGATATAGCTCAGTGGAATAAGCGCTTGCCTAGCAAGCGCAGGGTCCTGAGTTCGATCCCCAGTACCACAAAAAAAAAAAAAAAAAGATACAATAGCAACCAAGAAATTGAAATACTTAGGAATCAATCTAACAAAGAATGTGAAAGATTTATTCAGTGAAAACTACAGTACTCTGAAAAAGGAAATCGAAGAGGATTTTAATATATAGAAAAACGTACTCTGCTCATAGTTAGGAAGAACCAACATTGTGAAAATGGCCATACTACCAAAACTGCTGTACAGATTCAATGAAATTCCCATTAAACTATCGTCAGCATACCTCACAGATCTAGAGAAAATGTGCCACAAATTCATCTGGAACTAGAAGAGACCCAGAATAGAGAAAGCAATCCTGGGCAATAAGGACAAGTCAGGTGGAATCACAGTCCCTGACCTGAAATTATACTACAAAGCTACTGTAATAAAATCAACCTGGTACTGGCTAAAAAACAGACCTGAGGATCAATGAAACAGACTGGAAGATGCAACCATAACGAAAAGCCCACTCAGCTACCTAATATTTGACAAAGGGGTCAACCAAACTCACTGGATAAAAGAAGGCCAGTTTAATAAATGGTGCTGGAAAAACTGGCTTGCCTCTTTCCTAAAACTGAAAATAGACCCAAGTCTATCACCATGCACCAACCTCAGGTCAAAATGGATCGCAGATCTCAACATTAAAACAGAAACTCTAAATCTATTGGAAGAGAAAGTAGGTAAAAACCTTGAAGACATAGGAGTAGGCAGAGAGTTCATGAACAAAAATGAAACTGCAAGGGAAACACTTCAAAGAATCAATAACTGGGACCTCATCCTACTGAAGAGTTTTTGAACATCTAAAGAAATCACCAGCAAAGTAAAAAGAAAACCCACAATTTGGGAAAAAAATCCTAACTGGCTGTCCCTCAGACAGTCTTCTGTCTAGAACATACAAAGAATTAAAAAACATGTACCTGTCCAAATTCAAAGACCCAATCCAGAAATGGGCATCTGAGATGAATATACACTTCTCAGATAAAGAAATACAAATGGCAAATAAATATATGAGAAAATGTTCCACATCCTTAGTCATTCGAGAAATGCAAATAAAAACAACATCGAGATTTCATCTCACCCCAG
>PVLD010019508.1:0-36247 GCA_004027595.1 Dinomys branickii
CTGTCTGACTAAATTTGCATGTATGTATATGGGTCCATACATCTACAATTCGAAGATATCAATGGATAAAGCAACAACTACTGTTGAGACCATATCACCTTGTCTATAGATTAGTTGTGATTGTACTATTTTCTATGATAATGGGTGTCTGTTTGTCAATATGTTTTTGTACTTTTATGTTTCTAAAATAAAAAAAAAAAAAAATGATATATTGGTAATAAACAAGACTGAAAATGCCCCCTGGAATTGATCATGAATTCAGTTTAAAATAGTTTCAACTATTGATATTTTTCCCACACAGAAACACTGAAGTAATATCTCCAAAATACAAAAAGCTAAAATCAACATAGGTTGTATAATTCTGAAGAGGAGAAAATAAGAATATGGCAGATAACTTTAAGAAAATATTTTAAGTAGTTAAGAAAATGATGCTATCTTCTGATGAACATGGAGAATAAAGGGTATTATTTTAAATAAATGAGTGGGACTTGTTTAAATCCCTATTTCACATTCTGACTTTTCAGTTTTTAAAAACTAGAGAAACAAAATTAAGTTTATTCAACCAACTCTATTGTGGGATACTTTGGTACAATGATTTGAGTGGGGGACAAGGGCCTTTACACTTTATTAAAACTAAAACCTTTGAAACTGGCTTTAAAATATTCAGATACATGACAAAAATCCACTCTTACAATAAAAGAAAGACAGCAGAAAGGAGAAAGAAGGGAAGAAAGAATAAATAGATACAGTGAAAATCCCCAATGTTCACTCTTTCCGAGGGTCTGCAAACTTCCAGCAATCAGTGTAATTTAGCCAGATAATTCAGTTCAAGTTTCCTTGAGAGCTTTCCCTTTCCAAAGTAAGGACTGAGAGTTTGCATTATGGCTTCTTCCATAAAAAGAACTAAGGTCTCATTTCATACAATGTAGCAAAATTCCCCAATATTGATAAGGTGCTAAAATTATGCACAGGAAAAATATTTATGCATATATCTTTTCCCTGTCAAGTACAACTATCAGGAGACTCTAATATGTGTGTATTTTATGTTCCACAGTAAAAAATATTTTCACATTTTACAGCATGAGAAAAATGTCATGGTTTATATTCTTGATATGTCTCAAAACTGGAGATTAAGCAAAGTAGTCATCAAAAGAAAATATTGAAATCATTGCATATGAATTGGATAAAAATAAATACTGACAACTGAGTGCAGACAAACCAACATCCAGGATACAAATATGAACTTGAGTAGGAGTTGAAATATGATTTTCTACTCCTGTATCATCTTGACCCAATGGCAAATAGCAGTCTGAAGCTCTGGAAATTAAAATTGGTGAGTATCTGCCTAGAATACTAGAAGAAATTCTAAATCTGTTTTGCAGTCTGCAGAAAAGAGTTTTAGTATCAGTTAGTGATGTGTTGTCATGAGTAGTTTCTTAGGGAGGACAGCAGAAATAGATTGAAGGATGAATCTGGCAGCAGAATCAAATGCATGGAGAAAAGGCACTAGGCAGGTAATTACTAAGAATTATTTGGTGCTAACTCAGTATATCCTTTTTCTGTGCACTTCATTAAATATTTACTTTTACAATGTAGTCGGAGGTTTTCTGTTCTACTGTAATCTGCTCTGAACAATTCTACTCTTCTGTTCCATTTTAACATGCTGGCCACATCACACTGAGACAATTTCACAACTTCTTCTACAGTTATAAATGGCAGGAAGATAAAAAATTGTACATATTTACTAACCCAGTTGGAATGAGTGATAAATGTAAAGTGAAACTACTTCTTGTTATTCTAGACAGTTTTACCTAATCAGCTCAAGTAAAAGTCTTAGGTCAGACATTATGCACAACTTTTATCCATGGAGATACTGGTGAATACTTGAAAAAAATGTATTTATTCATGCGATTTAATTGATGAAAATAAAATTAAGATTATGCAATATAACAACCATTGTTGATTTTCTGTTATCTTGTTTTGCAATGCTTCATCATTTTAAATGTTTTTAAATTTTTTTATTCTCTTTAAAATAAAATAAAAACCACACGATCATCTCAATAGGTGTAGAGGTTTTTGACAAAGTCCAACACCCTTTCATAATAAAAACCCTACAGAAAATGGGAATAGATGGTCTTTACCTCAATCTGATTAAAGCCATTCATGACAAACTAATGGCTAACATCATACAAAATGGACAAAAACAGAAAGCCTTTACTCTAAAATCAGAAACAAGGCAAGCATGTCCATTGGCATGACTCCTATTCAATATAGCTCTAGGGACAATAACCACAGCAATTAGACAAGGGAGAAAAATAAAAGGAATAAGAATAAGAAAGGAAGAAGTTAAATTATCATTATTTGCAGGTGACATGATACTTTACATGGAAGACTCCAAAAACTCTACCAAAACACTCCTAGAATTAATAAACAAATTCAGTAGAGTCATGGGACACAAAGACAAAACTCAAAAATCAACAGCATTCCTGCACACAATAAACTCACTGAGAGAGAAATTGAGGAAACCACACCCTTCACAATAGCATGCAAAAAATGAAATACTTAGGAAACATTGTAACAGAGTGTCTTGGTTACTTTTTTCTCATTGCTGAGACAAAATACCCAACACCCAAAATGAAAGGAGGAAAGGTTTATTTACCTTACAGTTTGTGGAGGTTTCAGCCCATACTTGGCTGGTTCTGAGGCAGAGTGGCACATGGCAGAAGGCAAACTGTTCAGGGCAGCAGAGCACAGCAAAAACCACAAGAGTAAAAGGGAAGAATGGCTGCAAGCAGCCTCTTTCCTTCCCTTGCATTGTAAACAGGCTACCCCCACCCAGGGGTCATGAACCTCTCACACAGTCTCCATGCCCTCCTCTTCCATAGGCTCAGGATGTGTACAAAGTAAGCACCTCAGTTTCCTCCTGAGTCACTCAGCTAAACCTCTAGACTCCCCAAGTTGACACAATGTATCAACTATAACACAGAGGAAGTAGAAGATCTATACACTTAAAATTACAATATTCTTGAAAAATAAATCAAAGACAGTTTTGGAAAATGAAAAGACATTCCTGATCATGAACAGAAGGAACCAACAATGTGAAAATGGCCATACTCTCAAAACTGTTACACAAATTTAATGTAATCCTGATCAAAATACCATTAGCATATCTCATAGATCTAGAGAAAATATTCCTAAAATTCATTTGAAATGAGAAAATACATAGAAGGGCAAAGGCAATCCTGGTCAACAAAGGCAAAGCAAGAGGCATCATAATCCCTGACTTAAAATTATACTACAAAGCCACCATGATAATATCAGCATAACCTTCAATAAAACAAACAAACAAACAAACAAATAAATAGACCTCAGGATCAATAGAACAGATTAGAAGATGCAGACACAACTACAAACACACTTAGCCACTTTATCTTTGATAAAGGGGCCAAACATGTTTTCTGGAAGATAGCCTCTTTAACAAATAGTGTTGGGAAAACTGGCTTTCCACCTGCTGACAAATAAAACTAGACTCAAGTCTATCAGCATGCCATAAACTGAAGTCAAAATAAATTAAAGTTCTCAATATTATAACAGAAACACTAAATCTACTGAAAGAGGAAGTAGATAGCAATCTTGAAGACATAGGGGTAGGCAGAGAGTTCATGAACAAAAGCCAAACTGCATGAGAAATACTTCAAAGAACACCAACTGGGATCTTATCCTATTAAAGTTTTACACTTCAAAAGAAATCACCAGCATAATGAAAATAAAACACACAACTTGAGAAAAAATTTAAGCAAATGTTCCTCAGACAAGTAACTTTTATCTAGAAGATATAAAGAATTTTAAATAATCACACCCCCAAAACTTAAAGACCCAATCCAAAAATGGCCATCTGAGATGAATACACATTTCTCAGATGAAGAATTACAAATGACAAATAAATATATGAAAAAATGTTCAAGAGCATTGGTCATTCAAGAAATGCAAATTCAAACAACACTGAAATTCCATTTCATCCTAGAAAGAGTGGCTTTTATCAGGAAATCAACTGATAACAAATGCTGGAGGGAATGTGGGGAGAAGGAACCCTTCTGCACTGTTTATGGGAGTGTAGACTGGTAGGACCACTGTGGAAATCAGTGTGAAGAATTCTCGGAAATCTAGGATTATAGGTGCCATTTAACACAGCTCTCCCCCTTCTGGATATTTTTCCAGAAGAATTAAAATCATCATACCGCAGTGATATAACTGCACCCATGTGTATAGCAACAATATTTGTCCTAGCTAACTCTTGGAAACAACCCAATGCCCATTCACTGAGGAATGGATAAAAAAGATGCGGTTTTTTTGCACAATGGAGTATTACTGATCTATAAATAAAGATAAACTTGAGGATTTCATAGGTCAATTGTTGCAACTGGAGACCATATTCGTAAGTGAAATAAATCAGACCCCCACATGTAAACATTGTATTGTCTCCCTAGTGTATGAACTTGAAACAGTAAATAAAATCAAAAAGGTACAATAGATAATGTGAAAGGGAAAAAAAAAACTTCTCAAAAGGCAGGAATAACTGTGAGGAGGGAAAGGAGGAAAGAAAGAAAGAAGGAAGGGAAAATATACATACACAAGATAGCTGAGATAATTAAACTACTAATTTCTGTTGGTTTATTGAAAGAAAACAGTTAATGATTTTTTTTTCTTTCTTTGACTAATATTGCATGCTTGTAACTGATAATCTTTGGGTTGTATTTATTCATTTATTTATTTGGTACCAGGAATCAAACTGAGGACCTTGCGCTTGCCATGTAGGCGCTTGTGCCACTGAGCTATAACTCCGGTCCATATCTGATAGTCAGAACAACTACTTTGAAGACAACTGTATGCAGTGTAACAACCATTGTTGAATTCCCATCATCATTTTTTGAAGTTCTGTATCATCTCTAATTTTTTTATTGTTTTCTATTCTCTTTAAAATAAAAACTACTCATTTAAAATAAAATAAAGTAAAATAAAAGTTTTCACCTATGAACATCATAACTGAAATCCATCCAGCTGATTGATGAACAGATAAATCTGCTTTCTAAAAAGAAAAAGAAAAAACAGAAGCAAGAAAGATGTCATACTTTATTAGATAAAGGAAATCAACATTATAAATTATGAGCTTAAGGATATAGATTCAAGGTAAATAGACAAAGAAGAGTTGGTTAAAAAATAGAGCAAGCATAGATTTTGGATCTAGGAAGACTTTATTTAACTGACAAGGACACTGCATTTTAGATCTTCAATCTAATATTAAGCCCCCAATTCTTGTCAGTTCTCTTCTTTCACAAACCTCAAAAATGAGCATTACTGCTACCTAGCCATTCCATCATTGAAGAAGAAAAAATGCCAGTTTTTTCAGATAATCATATTCAGTGTTGCTTTACCCAGCCTTGCACGTAACGCTTTATCTATCCACTTTGTCTTTCTTGTGATGTAGGGTCACCACCAGACGGATAACATGAAAAGTGGTTGGCTGAAAACACCACTACCATTTATCTAAAAAGAAATCCTGTATAAACTCCAAATTCTTATCATTGATGAAATTTCTTCAGTAGGCATAGTAATCAATGTGAAATAAAACCATAACTGAAAAGAAAAAAATAGAATATGATAAGGACACACAGTTACTTACATATGTACCAATAAGCTAAATGGACAGATATAGAGGGAAGATCATGTATTTGAACAAAAATTTGGTCTCATATCTAGGATTAGAAAGGACCACTGATGAAGAATTATAGACATTTAAATGTAAAATGTTAACAGCAATTTTATATTTAACCAATATTAAATAATATTTGACTCTAATGTTCGAACTAACTGCCTAAATTTCACAAGGGTAAGGTTTTGCAAAGTACATTTGCAAACCTCTAATGTCTCCAAACAGAGAAATTCAATGAGATAGTTTTCAAGGACTAATTTTTCTTTATGGTTAAGCAAAAAATAAAATGTGGTCTCCAATTAGGGTAAACATGTTGTAAAGGACTCAGAAACCACATTCAAGTCAGTCTTTCAATGTAACTTTTAAAGAAAATGTGTATATATTTTTCCAATGTGGGTACTGCTTGTATAGGAATGGTACTACAAAAGAAGAAAATGTCCTGAAATAATGTAAGGGCATGTCTTAGTTACTTTTCTCTTATTGCTGAAAGAAAATACCTTACACCCAGAATTAAAGGAAAAAAAGGTTTATTTAGTTCACAGTTTGTGGAGGATTCAGTCCATACTTGGCTGGCTCCAAGGCAGGGTAGCACATGGTAAAAGGCAACAGTTCATGGCCACAGAAAACAGCAAAAGCAGCAAGAGCAGGAAAGGGAGAGGGGAAGGAAGCCTCTTTCCCTCCCTTAAACTGTATGCAAACTACCTGCCCCAGGGCAGGTGTAGCGCTCGCATCCATAATCTGAACATTAGACCATGAATCAATCATAAACTCTAGAAGCCCGCCCCATGACCACATGAGGCTTTGGGGGGACATCCAGACACAAAGCATAATAGGTCAGTACTTGCTTATTACTTACGAAATGCATGAAAAGTGTGAATAAATTAAATGGATTGACTAGACTATGCAGTACTTGGATGCCAGCTGGAAATAGATGCCTTTTCCCTAAATTCTATATAACATGCAAGCTGGAAAGATATGAAAAAGTAATTTCAATTTCTTTGGTGAAATCTCAGTACAACTCTTATCTACAAGCATGATGTGATCTCTCCTTAGCTCTTAAAATATTATCTCTGAAAAATTCTTGTAAAATCTATCAAAGAGTATCCTGCAATGCTGGAATATCCCTTACCCATTCTTTCAGCAGTCCACTATAATTCAATCAGCATGTATCAGAAACCAAAATCACTTTAAAAAATCACCAGGTATTTGAAAGTAAAATCTGGCACTCACAAAATGATGTCTGGGCTGAATACATTAGTTCAAAACATTTCTAGTGGGTTGCAATATCTTAAATGTAGAACTATAGCTTCCTAATGTGTTGTTTAAAATACTGGCTTCTATTATTTGAGTAATACAAGTAGTAAAACTTTCATTCCACTAAAATACAAGATAGATTCATCTTTGAGCAAGAAATTTTTGTAACTGTAAAACGTTTGGGCTGCTATCTATAGGAGCCTTCGGTTAATATACACAGGTACTTGGGCACTGAACACTGAAATGTACTTCATCAAACGTACTACTCAATTGTAATCTCTACTAGTTTATTTCACTGTTCTCTAGAGAGCTCTCACCATTACAGGTGCTATAAATAAGGACGTGAACCGAGAAATTACCTTTTATCAGAAGGAGGTTAGCAGGGTCTCACACGTAGCACAGGCTGGCTGCAAGTTCACTAGCGATCCTTCAGTCTCAACTTCCAGAGTAGCTACAATTTCAGGTGTGGGAAACAGCACCTGGCTAACAAGTTCCTTGGATCACCACTGTAGTGGACTGGCCACTGGTGGTCAACTTATAACCCCCAGGTGAACTGAGTAAGCATGGTGCTGGGTGTGGTGGCCCATCCAAGGATGGTTGCCAACAGCATAAGAGGCAGAACCGAAGAAAAGCTGCTGGGAGCAAAGAAAGGCTGTTGCAGGCTGATAGAAGCTGTAAAGAGCTGTTGGTTCTTTTGGAGGACCTCATCTTCCTGGCATTCCTGGTGAACTCGACTGTTCTCATCCTCTGAGGAGCTCAGGACCTTGTTGGCACTGAGAATGGCTTTGGTTCATTTCAGGGGAGCTCTGGTCCTCACTTTGAGCATCGCTTTCTGGCTCCAGAGGGGAAGATGATGCACTGCCAGTCTCCTGGAGAAGCTTGCTGCCTTGGCTTTCTTGATGGGAACTCAGCTGCCTTCACCAACAGAGGAGCTCGGAACCTCACTGTTGCTGAGGATGGCTGTGGTACTTTTTGGGAGAGCTCTGGTTCTTAAATTGCACATCACTTCCTGGCTCCAGTGTAGATCCCTCAGCCTGCTAGCACAGATACTTCATCCCTCTGGAGTAGACTTCCTAGATTCCACCATTGAACTTTGGGACTTCCCAGGGTAGATCCATGAGACAGGCCTGCCTGAGATATTGTTATGGGTTCTAGGCCTGCAACTGGACTTGTGGGAGGCATTTATGATCTCTAGGTCTTCAGCTGGACTCATGCAGGACATTTCCATGGGATGCAGGCCCTCAGTGCAATTCCTTGGTTTTAATGTGTGGACAGATTTCCTGCACTCTTTTGTGTATCATTCTTTGGGTGACTATCAAAGATAATCTTGTAAAATGTTTCCGCTATTATATTGTTCATTTTGCAAAAAATCTCAAACCATAACAACCATCGTGAAAATATTTTCTAAAGATGAGGCAAAAGCTGGACTATAATGATAGTTAAAAGAAATATAAGAAGTGACAGCACAAAGTATTATTTATTCATACAGATGTACTTGGAAAAAACTGAAGGGAGGGGTGTGCTGCGCAAATCTCCTCAATCAGGTGTGTAGTTCTGTGTGGAATCTGTTATGGGCTAGATTGCATCCTCCTCAGAGATGTATGTTGAATTCATAATGCCCAGCACCTAAATTTGGAGACAGGTCTGGGACAGATGTGATTAGCTTAAAATGAAACTTTTAGAATTGATCCTTACATATTATACCTAGTATTATTACAAGAATAAATTAGGATGTGGATACGCACAAAGGGAAGTCCATATAAAGACAAAGAGAAAAATTTTTCATTTTCAAGGTGGGTGTGGATTACACCTGTAATCTTAGCATTTTTGGAGGCTGAAGCAGAAAGGTGCGAACTCAAGCCTAGCCTGGGCCATTTAGTGATTTAGTGAGATCCTACCTCAAAGTATTAAATAAATCACCCGGGGCGAAGCAGATTCAGAAAGAGAAATATTGTATGTTCTCCTATATGTAGAATTAAAAAGATGACAGAAATATAGGAGTGGGACCCTTATTAATAGAGGGAGGAAATAAGACGAGCGGGTATGAGGGCAGGTAACGGGGAAATATTTTTCTCAAAAAAGAGAAAAATATTTTACATACAGTGAAGTCCCCTCAGTATATGAAACTAGGGATGTGGGTAGAGCAACAGGGCAGCATGGGGTCAGAGAGGGTTGGGAGTGTGTACGATTCTATCAAAAGAATACTCTTGACTGTATCAATAATAAATATGAAAATACATAAAACGTGCAACAAATAAAACAGACAAGGACTGGGGTTGTAGCTCAATGTGAAAGTGTGGGAGGAGTCTGAGCTGTGGCTGGTAGAAGGTCAGAGAACTAGAGCAAAGCCAATTCTGGGAAGGTAAAATGCAGAGGCAGACCATATAAACAAGTTAACCTCTAGCTCAGTAGCCTATCAACAGCTGTTAGGCCTTGGTCCTCCTCCCTGTTTCCTACAGCGCAAACAGCTCTGAGAACCTCTCAGTTTCAGTGTTCTCAGCCAAACGCTGAGATCTTGCACTTTAAACTCCATCACACCCCTGCCTCCTTTTCACTGTGTGTAAATAAAGACACAGACCGCACTGGGTTGTCGCTGCCTCTCCATCAGTCAGGTCCTACCTAGGATTTCTCTTATTATGTGTCTTGTTTTTTCCTTAATCTCCCATCACCCCCTCTCAGGACCCTGCTAGCGGCACAGGTCACAGCATGAAAGTCCTGGATTGAGGCCCCAGTACCTGTGCAACACACCTGCACACAGCCACTTGTAAACAGAGTAAAGAGGTGGTCTTGGAAGAAACTAAATACAAACTCCGGTATTTTCTTTTCCAGCATACCAAACTCTGAGGAAATAAACTTGCTCATTTCTTTATTCAGTTTACATTTTCATGGATTGGAAAAGCTAAAACAGCTGCTAATTCTTCAAAAGCACAGTACATATGCACGAATATTCATTAACGCATTTGTTACACAGCCGCCCTGCCAGACTCATGCAGAAGTTTAATGGTCTCCATAGCAATCTAAAATATAAGAAAATGAATGTTAAAGAGATTTGTGGGCTTTATTCCTCTGTAACTGAGTAGATTGCGGTGATAGTCACAGAAAACCTGAGAAGTTTTGAGTGAATTGCACTGGCTAAAACATTCCTAAAGCATCGAGCAAAAACCAACAAGGTACTCTCAGGCTTTGGAAACCCTACAGGTAAGAAATCAGAGTGTCATCTGGGCATAAACACATTCACTAAAAATTAAGCAAATCTCAGAGTGTAGAGATGAGAATCATAAAGAACTATTTTTAGGGCTTGACAACACACACAGCTTTCCTGTACATAAATGAAGCAACAACCTCACTGAAAGAGAAATTATGGAAACAACATTTTCCACAATAGCATCCAAAAAATGAAATACATAGGAATCAATCTAATGAAGAAAGTAAAAGACCTTTACTTTCAAAACCACAATACTCTTTAAAAAGAGATCAAAAAGGGTATCATGTTCTGAAATAGAAATATCCCTTATTCTTGGGTAAGAATAAACAGTACAGTGAAACTGGCCATACTTCTAAACTTGTATTACAGAATTAATGCAATCTCAATCAAAATTCCAATAACATATCTCACAGAATTAGAAAAAACAGTCCTGAATTTCATTTGGAACCAGAAGAGACCTAGAAGAGTAAAAGCAATTCTGATCAACAAATACAATTCAGGAGTCATCAAAATCCTTGACTTGAAATCATACTACAAAGTTACTGTAATGAAAACAGCATGTTACATCCCCCCAAAACCAAAAATAAAACAGACCCAAAATCAGTGCAACAGATTGGAAGACGCAGAAACAATCCCAAACATACCTAGTCACTTTATCTTCGACAAGGGGACCAAACATATTCACTGGAAGATAACTTTAATAAATGGTGCTGGGAAAACAGGCTTTCCACATGCTGAACTTTAAAACTAGAATCCCATCTCTCACCATGCACTAAAGTAAAATAAAAATGGATCAGAGGTCTAAATATTAAAACAGAACTGCTAAATCTGCTGGAAGATAGAATAGGTAGAACCCTTGAAGACAATGGTGTAGGAAAAGACTTTATGAACACCAATCACCATTGCACAGGAAACACTATAGTGATCAACAACAGGGATCTCACTAGGATGGCAAAAATTTTAAGTCAGCTATTTCTCAGACAAAAGTCTAACATGTAGGAGATATATATATATATATATATATATATATATATATATATGTACATATATACATATATATATACACATACATACATACACACACATATATATATATATTAGACTCTCTAAATTTAAAGACCCAATAAAATTGGGCATCTGAAATGGATATACATTTTGCAAATAAAGAAGTAAAAATGATGAATAAATATATGAAAAAATGTTCAACATTACTGGTTATTTGAGAAATGCAAATTAAAACAACTCTTAGATTCCATCTCAATCCAGAAGGAATCCCTATTATCAAGAAATGAACCAATAACAGGGCTGAGGACATAGCTCAGTGGCACATCAGCCTACCTGGCAAGTGCAAGGACCTGAGTTCAATTCCCATTACCAAGACAATAAAAAGAAAGAAAAAAATCAACTAATAACAAGTGCTGGTGAAACCTCTACTGGTGGAGGGAGTATAGACTGGTGCAACCACAGTGGAAATCAGTATGGATACTCTCAAACAAAAATTAGAGGTTCCACTCAACCTAGCTGTTTCTCTTCCTGGTGTCTTCCCAATATAATTAAAAGCATCACACCACAGCAATATATGCACACATGTTTATATATATCAGCCCAGTTCATAAATGCTAAAACTTGGAAACAGCCCAAATGCCCATCAACAGATGAATGGATAAAGAAGATGTGGGTTTCTTTATACAATATACTCTGCCATAAAAAATGAAAAGGTTGAGAAAGGTCTAGCTAAGTGGTTGTGCTTTGAGATTATACTCTTAAGTGAAATAAACTGGACATACATGTTTAAATTCCATATTGTTTTCCTGGTGTAAGAAACTGAAAGTATAAATACACCCCAGAATGTATAATTCATACTGGGAAATGAGACGGGAAAGTTCAAATCAGAAGGGGAACCAGGGATGGGAGAGGGGCAAAGGAAAGACGGGGCAAGGGAGAAGGAGAACAGAAGGCCAAAATGGAGACAAAGGTTGTATAAATAAGACAAGGAGAGGGGTTGAAGGGAGAGTACGGTAGCGGGAAAAAATAAATGGTAGATCTGTATTGTATGTGATCTAACACCTGATAGATCACATACAGTGCAGATCCCCTATAGTGAATTTATCATTATGTATATCTAAAAGATACCAATAAAAAAGGAAACAAATTTGATTTTGATTTAGGTATGAACAGAGTTAGAGAGGTATTATTTTTCCTTGCCCTAATCTACTCAATATTGTGCTGCAAAGTTCATACATGCATGTGTAGCTGTGCAGAGTTACAAGTCATCCTCATCATGTATATTGCTATAAAACATGAGGAAATATATTTGATGCTTCACTGCTCTAAACAGTTTAATTACAGAGTTTATTGTGTCATTCATGTTTATAAAACATGTTATAAGACGCTATTTGCGCCCATGATCACTAGCTCGCAGTATTTGTAGTGATTTTTATTTCAGCCATACAGCACTGGTCAGGCAGCAGTGATACTGGGATTGAATATTGCATTTCCCTGATTCCCAATGAAGATTATACAGTTTGCTTCAAAATATTTTGTTCCCATTATAATTTTGACTTTGGCCGATGAGATATTTAAACAACTCTACATGGTTTCTCTGTTCAAGAACTTAATTTGCTCCACAATTCGGGGTAAGATGGCTACGGTCACGTTCATCGCCTAACAGGGAGTTCTCAAAGGGCAGCAAAATTATGCTCAGTGTTTCTACTTGTGAACCGAATTTCCAAACTGTTCCCAAACAGAAGCTTTCATGAACTCTGGTGTTGTGATAGCTTATTGCTTAGAACATATGAATGTGACTTTCTGTATTGTTGCTTCCATGTGAATTAAACTGTGGTGGTAGGATACATTCTATGTATTTAATCTCTGACATTTATGAATCTATCACATGGGGTTAGAGTCAAAAAACAGCTGACACAGCAAGCCCCAAACTGTTATAGGAAGGCCTGCTTGCTGGTTTGCCTTGGGCTGGCATCTGGCAACAGGTCGGGAATGTTATTTCTGTTTCCATTCTCAAAACTGATGTGTGCCTCATGGTGCCTATCACACTAAACACCTGCTTTCCCTTTGCATGTCTGGAATTTGAGTATGCACAAGGCAGAGGATGCCTACATAACCAATCTCCAATAAAAACACTAGGTGCAGAGTTTCTAATGAGTGTCGCTGGTACACACCACCTTAAATGTGTTGTTTCATTTCAGAGCTGCAGTGTTTCAGTGGGTCATGTGATACTACTGAGAGGCACTCTGCAAAGCTTGAGCCTGGTTGCCACGGACTGCACCTTATTCACCTATTAACTTGCTGATTTAATGTGCTGTCTTTAGCTGTAACAAGCCATAGCCATGAGGAAAACTACATTTCAATTCTTGTGATACTTCTAGTGAGTCTAGTGATGGCCTTGGGAACCCCAAACATGGTGTCGGAAGTGAGGTTTGCTAATACGACCGTGACTCACTGAAATATACTGAAATGAAAACATTGTTTTGGGATGAAAAGAAAGTTCAAGGGACAGTGGGATACGTCTTTACTCTCTGAGTGGTTATGGAGTCCTCCACTGCGTGGAATAGCAGCAGAACTGCAGTCTGTTGGGAGAAGTAAAAGTTACCTAGAGAAATTTAAAATGTTACAGTCACTTTTAGCAGATTTTCCTTGCTGGGTTCACTAGCCACTGTTGGCCAGGCTGGTTGAGATGAAGATTAAAGAAGGTAGACAGGATGACTTCTTCAGCTGTTTGGTCTCTTCTGCTGAAGGAAGACATAGCCCCAATACTCCTACATGTGAGCTTTGGCTCAGGCAGAAATATCAGGTTAAATCAGTTCTCAGAATTAGAACACTGCTATTGATAGAAAGGAAAAAAAGATGAAATAACAGTTTTAAAAATAAGGTAAAACCGAAGCTTTTACAGGTAAATGGATGCAATCATGCCCTTGCTACTTCTTCAGACTATTTCTGCTATGGAACCCCCAAACCTTCACATTCCAGCTAAATTTCCTCAGCAATAGTCACTTTAATCCTGTAAATGTGGAATTTACTGATGGGGATTTGATTACATTTTTAATAATGTAGACAAAGGAAATATTGAATAAACTTTGCATTTTGTAGTACATGTATCTGTGAATATAGAAAAAATATTGTGCATTAATAAAATTTCTTACATTCTAGAGAAATTATTACAATGCTTTGGAAGGCAGAGAGGGCATGTTGTAGAACCTAAGTGGTTCTTCCTCTTTTTTCTTCACAGTACTAGAGATGAATGCAGATCCTTCCCACTGGGCTACATCTAGTACTTAAATATATCTCTGTAACTTCTGTTTATATCTCTCATGCCTAATTTTAGTCTCTGAATTTATAAGAAAAGGCAATGATGGAATCAATATCCAAATTATGGTATTTTTTGACATAGTAAGAATAGTCTTTAGTTACTCTGTTTTTGTTTCGGGATTTGGACTCACGACCTCACGCTTGCCAGGCAGGCACTGTGCCACTGAGCTATATGCTTGGCTTTAGTTACTTTTGAGCTCTTATGAGATCAGGGACCCTAACCTTCAAGGCTGATGATTTCTGACCTGCTCTGCATAGTTTTGAGTGGGTCAATTTGGGTACTAACAAGACAAAAAGGCAGAAGGCAGTCTTCGGGGTCATATGCTACTGAAGCACAGCTGTCTGCCCTCTTGCACACCAACTCTGCTGCCGGGGAAGGAAATGTGCTGGCTGGTTTGGGAACTCAAACTCAAATATCTTAACTTCCTGGGTGAGATTTTAAGCTAAAAGCTGGTATTATCGGTTATGGGCAGTTTCTGCTCGTCACAGGCCATGCCGATGTGGAAGCAAACATGGGATTAATGAACAGAACTAAAATTCCAAGACAGAGATTTAGGGCCCTTGGTGTGGGCCTATAAACTAGGAAAATATCTTTGAAGATGCCTGGATTATCTCTGTCAGCTACATTTAAATGTTTGCAGAAAAGGTTCATTGAATTCTCAGTCAACTCCATGTTTTGGCAATGCTTACATTCTCAATTTAATGTCTCTGCTAGAATGGGAGAGGAGGACACACCTCAGAGAATCTGGGTCTCTCTGGGGTGGTGTCACACTGGTGATGATTCGTGTTTGCTTTCCAGATTAGCTGTCATGTCCAGTAATGCACTGATAATTTCAGTCTACTTTTGTCACATTTCTTGGTGATTCCACCTGGGTAAGCCAATTTTATTATTAAGTGCCCAGGATATAGCTCAACGGCACATGCACCTGCCTGGCAAGTGTGAGGTACTGAGTGCGATTTCCAGTACAAAAAAAAGACCAAAAAGACAATTTTATTATTAAATATAGCTCTCCCTAGAGAGCTGATAATCAGGCAGATATACATGAAATAAATGATCAGAACAAAATGCAAGTCATGTAATTTTTAAAATGTTCAAAAGTGCAAGATTTTATCCTGACCAATTCCTATGCCTGATATATCTTTCTGATTAAATAGTATGAAAATTTTTCTTTTCTTTTTTGGAGAAAGTGCTTTTTGTCTCTATTTCATAAAAGTTCTCCATGTCAAAGCAGGGGATAAGTGAGAAGAAAAAGTGTAAGTTTCTACTGCTAAAAATTCCAACTTGATAACAACAGAAAAAGCCCCATTCTGGCACCTGGGCAGGCATGGAGAAATGGAGAGGTGATGCCCCTTATTTTTCAAAACTGTTACTGGAAGCTTTTCCTACTTACAGAGAAAGAGGGAACAAGTATTTCCACGTTGACCTTCCAAGCTGAAAGCATACTGAATCTGAGATTACTGCTGAACCGCTGATCAAAACTGAGTGTGAGATAGCAAGGGTAGCTTTGAACTACCTCCAGGTGCCTTCACATTTGTGCAGGGAGGGGCTGGGTTCAGGGACAAGCAGAACTGGAACCGTTTGCTTCAACTGGTCCCTCTGAAAGCAAGCCCTGAAATGAACTAAGTGGACTGGATTTGGACTCCTAGGGTGACAGGCTGCAGGGTGGGAAGACATTGGGGGAGTCTTTTACTGCTTGATGAATGTCTCTCAGGAAAGCTCCTGGAGATTGTAGATTTTGGCACTGCAGGGTATACCACATGCCTTCCAGTAGTGTATGTGGTAAATGGGTAGCCTTACAAGCTATTGCATCAGCCCTGGAAGGCATTCAAATCAGTTTAAACTTTCTGGGCAGAGTGACACTGTGTCTGCAGAGTTGCCTTGAGTCAGGTAAAGATTTTTAAACTAAAAATGCAGAACATAATGAATAAGCCACTTAGGGCTTTTTTAAAGCGTGGATTTTATGGTCAACAGGACTGATTTTTAAATGACTAAATCCATGGCACCTAAAGGGCATAACTGAAA
Organism: Dinomys branickii; assembly: GCA_004027595.1. Classification (NCBI taxonomy): domain Eukaryota; kingdom Metazoa; phylum Chordata; class Mammalia; order Rodentia; family Dinomyidae; genus Dinomys; species Dinomys branickii. Next base: position 16,519 of record PVLD010019508.1, read on the forward strand.
CAGCACTTCAATTTAGTTTCATCCTGGTACCTGGAATCCTTCTGATAATAAATTAGCTGTTAATATGCCATGGCCAGATGGCAAGTGTGGACCAGGCAATCCAGCTGTGTCAGCTCACACATGGTCTCTTGCGGATTTCACTGTACGTGCTCTATCTCTTTTTGGATTTCTCTTGGTACTGTATTGTTTCGGTGGGTGGTAGGTGGAGCAATGGACAGATAATTATTTTCTCATGGTTACGGAGGCTAAAACTCCAAGATGAACGTTTTGGCAAGCTGTTTCTCCCGAGACCTTGGCTTGTAAATGACACTCTTCTTGCTGTCTTCTCACATGCCATTCTGTCTGTGTCCATGCACACACGGTGTCTCTTTTGGGTCCACATTTCCTCTTTCTATAAGGGCAGTAGTCATATTGGATTGGGGTTCATTCTTTTAGCCTCGTTTTAATTGAATCACCTCTTCAATGATCCTACTTCCAAGTACAGTCACACTCCCAGGACCAGGCATTCGGAATTTAACAGGTAAATCTGGGAGGGCACACAAAGTTTAGCTCATAACAGTGAACTTTCTGTGAGAGAGCAGAGTTGAGCGACTCCATGCTGTTTTCTATGGCCCCTATGAAAGAATTATCAAATCTGTGTTACCAATTTTGGAGATGGCTTATCTGCTTTTGATATTTAAAAAGTGTTCTCTAGTGTTTGGGTGCAATATTCTCTATATGTAAATTCTGTTATTTGTTAATTGCTATGCATGATTTTCATAGTACTTTTATCTTTCTGGAACTGTTTGGGTTCTGTAGCTTCTGATGCTTTTCTTTCTCTTTTTTGTGCCTTATTATTTTGCACTGTATTTCAGACATATAAAATTTGTTTGTACAGTGGTGCTCACTCATAGTCCCAGCACTAGGGAAGCTGAGGCAGAAAGATTGCCAGGAATGGGTACAGCATGGGCTACATAAGCAAGTTAAAGGCTATCCTGAACTATCCAACCAGATCCTGTCTTGAAAACACCAAAAAAGAAATATATATTTTTAGCAATCCTCTGTGGAAAAGAGATTTCATTTTTTCTCTAGTGAAGTGTCTGGGAATACTAGCAATCTGAAGTAAACTAATCTAATTGTAGGTTTTGAAATTATTTTAATTACTTTGCAGCCATTAAGAATGCTGAATTACTTTCAATTAATCCTTAATTGTGCGACACATTTTTTTAAGAAATTCAATCTACATTTTGTCACCCATGCCTCCCAGCTACGTGTGTGTGTGCCTCTGGCATTGAACTTCTTTTACTTTAATTATTAATAACCTAGAGAAAAAGAGTCTGAGAGTTGTTTCTTGAATTTGTATCCTGGATCTTTCTCAGAATGCTGCATAATCTTGCAGCTTCCTAGGATATGCTTTGATATTAATACAGCACCTCCCATCCTACGCAGTAGGTAGATAATTTTAAACACGTATAAAATTGAGTCTTCTCTATCCTTAATTTTTCATTTACTAAATATTAGGTCAAATTACGTTTGGGGAAGTCTTCTGAGAGTTCTCATGACCATGCTTACACACTTTCCACTCCTCTGTTTCTTCTACCCAAGTCAAAGAAATGAATCTTCTGGAAGCTGTTTTCAAGCAATAACTCATTTTGAGTAAATGATACATTTATCTACTACAAGTACATTGTGTTGTTAGAAAAGCCACTTCAGCCAGATTTACTAAAAAATTTTTCATGTGATCTGATATCTCTGTCTTCTTGGAAGATTAAATCAGGTTTTGTCTTTCTGGAAAATGACTACTGCTCATTTTTACTTAATAAATATCACTGTAAACTTTCTTATATATTTTACATAAGATATAAATGTTCATGTATGCCATTGTCATCTTCTAGAAAGAGACTATAATAACTTTAGAGAGAATACTATGGAACTGTTATGAGAATGGGCCTGTTCATACAGATAATTTTTGTATCCAGTGTGCTCCAAATAATCCCAGGAGTTTTATAAACCTAAAATTAAAAAAAAAGAGAGAAAAAAATGTACTCAGCAGTGCTAGCACAATATTTTAAAGAAAATGTAAAAAAAGGCATATAATTTTGGAATAATGCATTTCCAGAAATGATCTTTCTTATCAGTAATAACCATTGAAGAGATGAGTGTCTTAGGCCCCTTGCTAGCTGGCTTATACTTCTGTTTATACTTTTTCTTTCTTTCTTTCTTTTTAAGACAGGGTCTCACTATGCAGTTCAGGCTGTCCTTGAGCTCACTGTGCAGCTTGTGCAGTTCATCTGCAGGCTGGTCTCGAACTTGCAACGATCCTGCCTCAGCCTCCCGAGGGCTGGGATTACAGGCGTGGGTCACTGTGCCCAGCTTTTCTTTGTTTTTGAGACAGATTAGTTTTGTCTTTTTGAGACAGAGTTTCAGTATACAATTCAAGTTGGCTTTGAACTCGATTTGTAGCCCAGACTGGACTCAAACTCAGAGCAATCCTCCTGTCTCAGCCACCCAAGTGCTGGGATTACAGTCATGCACCACCATGCCCAGCCTGAGATATATTCTTGCTATGAAGTTTAGGTTGGCCTTGAATTCATTATGTGGCCCAAATTGGTCTTGAACTCACAGCATTCCTCCTGCCTCAGTCTCCCAAATACTGGGATTACAGGTGTACACTAGCATGCCCAGAAGTTCCTCCTTTCCTATTTCTAAGACACCATGGCCATGACCCTGCCCTTGAATATTTTGCCAATGAAACAAAATATTTGGCAGACATTATGTGGTCACAAACCTCTACCCTTTCTGCCACATTTTCCCCTGAGGCAATAAGCATAAACGGCACCAACTGACTGAAGAGGGAAAATAGAAAGGGAAGGGACAAAGGAAAATATGTTTAAATGTCGTTTAGGGGACTCAGCTACAACTACTTCCCTGGAGTGCTCACTGGGCAAATTGCCCTGTATTCTAGATCCTTTAGATACAGGAAAATAAAAACTCCCAACCTGAACAACATCTAGGACAAGTTCATGTTCTCTAAAATTGAAGAATGAATTTTAGAAACAACAGAGGTAAAGAGCAGAATATATTTCTCGAGCGAAAGAAAGCTTCTGTCCAAGAGGTGGACAGAATAGGGGCCCGAGGGGTTGCCCTTACATATCTTTAAGTATTGACAAATCTTTGAGATAACCAGAGTATCACTGCAAACTTATACTTTCATGGAACATTATTCAACTAAGTAACATACTATTGAAGGTAAGTAAGTTACCTTCATACTGAAGCTCCCAAGGCCAGTAGAGTCCTATATTCTTCACTAAGCAGTTGATAGAGAAATGAAACATGCTTATCAACTCACATTTTATGAATGCAATGTTTTGAATGCGATTTTTTAATTAAAATGTCATGCAAGAAAACTTTTGCTGATAAGTTATCATCTGATAATGTAGAATTTTGAATTTAGAATCTGTGAGGCTTAACATAAATTCACTTAATATCATGTCTTCCTGGATAGACAGAACTAATATAGTCATAATGGCAATACTTCCTAAAATTTATATACAGATTTAATGTAATTTCAATTAAATTGCAACAGAATTTCTCAAAAATTAGAGAATTCTAAAATGTATATGGAACCAGACAAGACCTAGAATTGAAAAATCAATCCTGAACAACAAGAGCAAGACAGGGGGTGTCAGCATCCCAGACTTGCCATTACCTACAAAACTACAGGGATGCAAACAGCCCGCTATGTTGCAGGGAGACATGTGTATCAGTGAAGAGAATAGAGGATCAGAAACAATTCCAGGCTCATTTAAATACCTGATCTTTGACAAAAGGGGAAAAACATATATGGGAAGAAAGAGCCTCTTTAACAAATGGTGATGGGCAATCTGGCTGTTCCCATGGAGAAGACTGAATCTAGCCCCATACCTTTCACTATATATTAAACCAAAATTAAAATGGATCAAAGATCACAATATTAAAAACAGAAACAGTTAATCTCATGGGAGATAAAATAGCTATAATTCTTGAAGACATAGGCATAAGAAAGGACTTTGTGAACAGAATCCAAGTTGCATAAGATATAATACCAAGAATCAACAAATGGGATAATATTAAATTACAAAGTTACTGCACAGGAAAAGAAACAATCAACAGAGTGGATAACACCTGCCAGCTGTTTGTCAAGGACTAATATCTAGAATATACGTATAAAGGACTCAAAATAATTATATCCATCCCCCAAAATGAAAGAGCTAATCAAAAAATGGGCGAACAACATGAACAGACATTTCTTAGAGGAAATACAAATGAAGAGATGTTTAAAAACTATACGAAAATATATTCAGCATCTCTGGCCATTAGAAAAATGAAAATTAAAACAACACTGAAATTTATCTTACTCCAAAAAGAATGGCTATCACCAAAAAGATCATATAACAACAAGTGCTGGTGAGGCTGCTGGGAAGAAAGAACACTTTACATTGTTGGTGGGAATACAAACTCATACATGTGCTTCAAAAATCAGTATTGAGATTCATCAAGAACTAAAACTAGAAATTCCACTTGACACAGAAATTTCTCTTCTGTCTGTAGGTATCTATACAAATAAGTTAAAGACATGATACTATAGTGATGCATGCATATCCATATTTATAACAGCACAATTTACAATATCTATGTCTTGCAAATGGCCTATATATCCATCAGTAGGTGGATGGGAAAAGAAAATTACTTTTTATACATGAAACCGTACTTCTTTGTTATAAAGGAGAAATTCAGTCATTTGTAGGAAAATGAATGTTCCTGGAGACCATGGTGTTAAGTGAAAGAAACTATAATCCTAAGTATTGCGTGGCTAGTTTTATATGATGATAACAAACATAAATAAAGAACAAAGTGAAATACATATAGTGGGAAATTTTGAGACAGATCTTTGCACATGTGAAGGAGACTAAAAGATGGAGGGAGGGTAGGGGGAAAAGAGGGGAAGGGATTGAAAAAATGAAGTAAGATATGTTGTGTATCTGTATCAACTCCCCACCAAGAATGTGCACCACAAATATGTGCTAATGAAATAAATGTACTTTACATACAAAGATCACAAGTAAATGGATAAAGACAGATCATGATAATAATAATCAATAGAGAGTGGGCATAGCAACATTAACTGCAGGAGTAAACATATTAATTTTAAATATAGCAAACTACAAAGCAACAGAAATTATCAAAGACACGTAAAACTGGTACTGTTTAATTGGAATTCTTATATATAATGAGAGTCTAAGCTGGCCATTTACTGTGAAGGCATATCCGAGAACTCTTATCTGAACCTTATATTTCATCCTTTGCTGATAATTATTCTGTTCCCTGGCTGCGCCATGCCTCCCATGATAGGATTAGTCCTGGCCTTTAGTATTCCAGTCCTATCTCCCTTCTAAATACTTGGCATCTTAATGTCCTTGCTGATACCCACACCACCTAATTTATGTTGACACCAGATTTCACAACTATTTCTATAAAAATGTTGTTTAATTATGGATTTTTAAACAAATGTTACCTACCACATCGTGCAGCACTAAATGCAATCATGTTACAATAGAAAAAGTCCTAGACAAACTACAGCATTTGGAAACTTCTGAGCTAAAGCAATTACCATATGCTGAGAACAGACTTCACAGCAGTATTTAGTGGCAAGGAAGGACTCAGTTATTATTGAAATACAGTAAGTCCCTGACTTATGAACATTCAAGTTGTAAACTTTCAGATACAAATGGACCCCACATTATGAACATTCCCAGTTGCAAGCAAATTGTGGAAATAGCTCAGGTGTCTGCTGAATATTGTCCCAGTTGTGCCTTTCTTTGTATATTGTGTAGTGTGATAGGGTAGAGTAGTAGAGATTTCTGTCAGAGACCAGGGTGTCCAGAAGCAAGAGGAAAAGCAGTGGTTATGCAAGGAGACTGCAAAAGGGTCTCAGAATCCCTTACCTTCAGAGATTATAGCTTGCCACCTCCACTATAACTCTGCAGGTCCATCCTCCACACAGTGGTCATGCTGCCTATTTCAAAACCTCTGTTTAAAACTCAAAGTACCTTAACACCCCCGATTAGCATAATCAGCATGAACATTTAGCTCTTCCCTGTCTATGTCTGTCTTTATGATTCTGTGACTACAGTTCTTACACTTCACATTACACCAAATACTGAGCTGCTTTTACCCCTCATCTATAACACAGTGTGAAAATCACTGTAATAACAGATATTGTGAAAGGGAAAGAGACTGCTCAAATAGGAAGGAGCAACTGGGATGGAGGGGAGAGGAGAAAGAAAGAAGGAAGAGAAGCATATGTACATGTATTCACAGGAAAGCTAGGAAAATTGTATTACTAGTATCTGTTGGTTAATTGAAAGGAACAATTAATGTGTAATTGATCAGTCTTACATGCCTATACTGGTTATCTGTGCAACCATTTTGAAAATAACATTTTGTAATAAAATGACTGTTGTTAATATCCTATCACCATGTTTTGAAATTATGTATCATTTTTATTGTTTTCTAGGCTGTTTTGTTTATGCATTTGTTCTTGTTATTTTATTTTCTTCTTTTCTCTTTAAAATAAAAAAATGTATATGTGTATACAAAGAAACCTGGGATAGGTGTATTGCTGATTTCTGTGAAAGGCACAGTCAATTCTTAAAATTTTCTTTTTTCTTGACCAATTTTGCATGCTTGTATGTGGTTATTGGAATAAGTGATTTGAAGACAACAATATGCAGTATAAGAACCATTGTTGAATTCCTACCATCTTGTATGGTGAAGCTCTGCATCATTTCCAATGTTTGTAAATTATTGGTTGCTGTCTCTGATTGTTGGATCAATCCTACATTCTTACGTCTGACGGACCGAGCAACTTCACTGAAGATCACAATATGTAACGCGGCAACCACGGTTAATGCCTATCATTTTGTTTTGAGGCGTGTATCATTTTTGTTTGTTTTTGTTTTTGTCTTCATTGTTGTTGTTTTGATAACTTTTTCTCTTTAAGATAAAAATTTAAGAAAAGAAAATCATTGTACTATATTTGGTGCTTGAGGTCATGAAGGAATGTTGAAACCAGAGAAATTAGCGTTTGCCTCAAGGAAAACCCTCAAGAAAGTCAGCATCTGCTAGGTAATTATATCACACGGTGACTCCATATATGACTCTCATTGCTGGTTTGAACTAGGAAAGCCCATGCAGTACCTTGAAAAATGCCTTTCCTCTGGAGACCCTCACAACACAGCTCCATTCTCCCTTACGATCTTATGAATCTGGACTTGTCCCTGAGGACACAACCCCCAGTCCCTGCCTCTAAGAACAGATGCTTCCACTCTGGGTGGTGAACCAGTGCCCTCTTTTTCATTACAATATAAAATTATCATTCTGCAATTTTGTTTTCCAATTATCTTTACCATTGCTCTGGATTGTTTTTAAGGGCAAGAATGAAGATTTGCTCATTTTTTTGCATTTTTAGCCTTCAGTATCATAAACAACTCTTAATAGGAACCCATTTTTTTAGGGAGCTCATTTTAAAGAAATGTTAGGATACAAGAACCCTAAAGAAACATGACCCATAAAAAGAAAACAAAACTGAATAAGGAATGGTGGCACATGCCAGTAATTGCAGTATTCAGGAAGCAGAGGAAGGAGGATTGCCACAAATTTGAGGCCAGCCTACACTAGAGTGAGATCCTGTCTCAAAAAATTTCAAATTCAATTAATTGCAAACAATTTTAATGTATTATGTACATTCACCATTATGACTTTATACCGGTACATTTTTGTGAGAAAGTATCTAAGTTCTGTTCTGCAGCAGTACAGAATGAAAAGCAGTGAGTGAGAGGTGCTGTGGCTCTTAAATACTGGCCCACTTCAAGTGTGTGAGCTTTGAGGCTGGAGATAGAGCTCAGCGGCTCAGAACCTGCCCCACAAGCACAAGGTCCTGAGTTTGATTCCCAGTTACCCCTCCCTGTATGTGATCTTATCAATTCATATTAATTAAAAGAAAGTATATGGAAAAAATGAGTTTAAAAATCCCAAAGAAAAATTTCTGTTGCTAGAAACTAGAACGGAAAGAATCAAAGAAATGCAACCTAATGATTTCAAAGTGAAAAGTAAAGAAGTAACTTGTGTCTTATTTCATATAACTTAAATGCTTTGGTTCAATCCCTGAAATACATTTATAACCCATAAACAGGAAGCTGCTGCATATCTCTGACCTAGTCTCATTGGAGTGCTTGACTTGCTACTCCGGTTAACTGGGTATTGGGTAATTGAACAGTTTATCTGCAAACTGCATGAAATCTGAATGCTCTTTAAAATGTAATCATTTTAGATAAATACTGTGGTAGTTTTCATTTCAATTTCTCATCACATTGCAATAATATTTTCTCATTACATTTCATTATAGACCATGCCCTGACATTATTTTCTGTACTTTCTTTCCAAATGCTCCTTGCAAGCTGAATTGCAAAATATACATTCTGTTAAAGTGGTGATTCTGAGTCCTTCAGACTAGATGGCATTCTTTCCTAACTGGAAGTTCTTTCTATTTTATTAAAATGAATCTAGATCAATGGAATTTTTAAAAAGCAGAATGATATTTTACAAATTTTACCTTTGAAAAATGTTTTTTGTCCCAAAGAAAATTTATAAATCAAGATCTTAAATTTCACATCTACATCTATAGTTTCTCCTTCCACATGGACAATGCAGATGCCTTTTTTGCATGAATATGAGAAAGTATATCTTGGTAAACATGAATTAGAGCTCTTAAATTCAATTAATCACTTTGCATCTTAAAACTATTATTCTTTTTCATAGAAAGAACAATTTGACGAGAAATATGTACATGAGCTTTAAATGTGTCAACCAAATTAATATTTTGTTATCATAAAACTGAATATATTCATATCAAGAAACTTCAAAGTAATAGTATTCACTGTTATTAGTACAAAATTTAAAACATAAACAATGTACATAAAGTTAATAAGCACAAGAAACATGCACATTTGTCTTTTGAAGAAATATTAAATTGGGAATTCTATCAGACAAGACTGACATCTAAGATTAAAATGTGTCATAGGAACTTAAAACATCTAGAAGGTAAAAACAACACTACAATAAATAGGTCTGGCCCAGAGGTGTACACATTTGCAAATCACTTCATTCCTCCATCAATCCAATTTTCTCATGATGTTTGTCATTGTTTTGTTGTTCTTGTTGCTGTTGTTCTTGTTGTTGAGGCATATCCACTTCCTACACGGGTTACTTACTTTGAGGAAAGCTCATCTTATTTTCAAATCTAAGGATGAATCCTGCATTATTTAGATCACTTAACCATCCTAATTATCAAGCCATTAGAGTTAGTTACCAGTGGCCTAAGCCAGTTAAAAGTGCATTCAACTAGAGCGAGGGAAGAGGAACTTATTCAGGTTCCCTAGTTAGTAACACAGATGTGGATGCAATGTCTGCAACTCAGACACCCTTTTTGCTGCCATGAAAGAAACCAATCTGAGCACAAAGTTGGCTCATTTCAGACAGAACACTTAAGAAGATTAAGGCAGAGAGCTGATAAAGCCATAGTTAAAATTTACCTTGCCTGTAGACCTATTTTGTTATTTGAATCAGTAACCCTCCTGCGTTAGTTTACTAGGACAGCTATTAAAAATAAAAAACAGTCATTTAAATGACAGAAATGTATTGCCTCACAGTTTTGTAGATTAGAAGTTTGAAATCTAGGTAACAGCAGGCTTGTTTTCGTAGTACTCAGGGAGGCTGAGACAGTAGAATCACAAGTACAGGCCCAACTAGGACACTTAGAGGCTTAGAAAAATGCTGTCTCTAAAAGAAGGAGGAGGAGGAGGAAAAAGAGGAGGAAGAGAGCGAGGAGGAGGGTGAACCATGCCAACAAGGAGGAAATAGGCTGGAGGGGTAGCTCGGGGGTAGGCTGCCCCATCGCATGCCCGCACATAGATGTGCGCACAGCTGGCTGCTTTTGAAGGGTCTCACTCTTTGTCTCTGGTGGTTTTCCTGCAACCTTTGGTATTTCTCAGCTCTTAGAGGCATCCTGACCTCTTCACTTCTGTTTTACATGGAATTATCAGTGTGTGTGTGTGTATCTGTGTCTACGTCCAAATGTCCACCTTTCATAAGAATATCAGTCATATGAGATCATGGAACCACCCTACTTCACTATGATATCTTCACTATATTTGCAAGGACTCTTTCCAAACAAGGTCAAATTCAAGATAATGCAAATTAGTAATTAAACATATAGTGCGGGGGGAAGTATGTTGACATATGTCAACTGATTACTATTTAAATTCATTTTCATCATATTTTGCTACTGAAAGATAAAGACAAAGGGATTCACATACATTCACCTATCAGCATTCGAAATTCTCACTCAAATAAAAAAGTAGCCCTTTCATTCCCAAATTGGCTGTCTTTTTAACTTTAATGGAACTTTAAAATACACTCACATAGTGATTCTTCTAAGTCTGTTTGATCCTGAAAAAGATTTAGTTAACTGTTTGTATTTCTGTGCAAACAGTTAAATAAACACAGGAGAGTCAAAATTTTACTTAAAAGTTAAACCTGCCAAACAAAAAGCATGAGCCTTGCCTCTTCCCACAAGGCCATTCAACACAATCTTGTTCCCTGGTATAATAACTTCACTATTTCTTAGGAAAAAAAATACTCTACATTTCAGTGAATTAATATGATTCTTATTTCTCACTCATGAGTCTTATATAAAAATGATCTGGTAGTTCTCACGGACATCTCTTTCTAAGCAGTAGCTCATCTCCCATCTCAAATTTACTACATAACCAAGTATCATTGTATTATTTTTCTTGGATTGTCATAAAAATTATCACATATTTTTAACATAAAATAAACTAATTATTTTATAGTCCTTGAAAACAAAAATCTGAAATCAAAGTGCTGATTTGGAGAATCTGTATTATGCTTCTCTCTTGCCTACGATTGCTGCTGGAAATCCTTCCTGTTCCTTCATCATCACATGACCTCCCTCTTGATGTGCCTCTGTGTTTTGTTTCCCTTCATTTTAATTATAGCTGCTGATGGACTTAGCATCAGTTTTAGGACCCACCCTTATCCAGTGTGATCTCATTTGGAGATCCATATTTCACTTGCACAGGGAAAGACCCATAGTCCAAATAAAGTGACATTCTGAGACTCTGACAAGACATACCTTTGTAGCTACAATGCAACCCACTACAGTCATCATGAAGTGGAGCAGATAGATAGATAGATGATAGATAATTTTCTCACAGTCTATTTGCCAGAAATACTCAAGAGTACCGCATTGCAAGTTACTAAGAAATGATGCAGCCTCTGGATTTACAGAAGCTTATAGAACAAGTTGTGATGTATTATTGATACTACATCTGAAAAATGTGCTGGTCAGCTATCCTTTGCTTCTATATTGCTAAAATTAGAGTGTCCCATTCTTCTTCATAGGAGGATAGATATCCTGACAATTTCCGAATTCTATAAGCAACAAGCCAGGGGTCTAACATAAGAGGACGTGAAACAGAAGGCTATGAGAGAGGAAGAGTGGGAAGGCGCATGACATGTAGTTGTGCAGAGCGTCGTGTCAAAGTTGAAGTCCTGAAGAATACGCAAAAGGAAAGCACAGATGGAATTGTCCTTGGAAATGTCCTCTAATTATCACACTTGAAACTCTCATCCCTTTCCCTTTAAATTTAGTAACTGTCATTTGAGGCTTTGGTTGATTAATTATTTGTTGGTATCACCCTTGAAATTTTCTACAGTCTGACCCTCTAGCTGGCTGGATAATTCCTGGTGCTTAATACATATCATGATTTTGTATTAGTCCTTGGTTATTTTACATTAATCTCTATATAATATTTATTAGAAAAATAAAAATCATACTGTAGCATTGAGATAAATATTATATACTTTAGCATGTAAGATTATTTTGGCAATGACCTTGCCAAGATTGTGTTCAATAGTAGTACTGACACGTGTTTTATTTTTGCAACAGTACAAATAAGTGGAGGAACATGCTCACAGTCCTGTGCTCACGGAACCCATTGGGAATATTTATACATGGTGACCAATGAAGACTGGTATGACTAAATTGCCCCAGTGATTAATTAGCAAAATATCTTGGCAGAACCAGTAATCCTCCAGGCCTTGCTCACAAATCCAATTCATTTTAGCTCTAAATATAACTAATTAACAAGTAGCAAAATAATTCAGATCTGAGAAGATAATCAGAAAAAGGACTTCTGAAGAATTAAAGATAATTGAAAAGTGTTAATTTTCTCTCAATATATAATTCTACATTAATTCTACCCAGCACTTCATATATATTACATTTAAGTACTTCTTAAACATCAGCAAGTCTTATTATTAAACTTTTACAAATGAATAAAACTGAGGCCAACAGAAAGGCATTAACTTATTTAAGATGACTTGCTGTTTGTACAATGCTGTACTCACATGGATTTTTGTAACAGAAATTACTGTTTAAAGATTTAAAAACCATTTCTGAAAATAAAAGATCAAATAAAAACTAACACAAAAAACGAATGTGATGACATTTTAACACCCACTTTCACAAAGAGATAGATCACCTAAAAGGAAAAAAAAAACCAATAAAGAAATGCCAGAGCTGAACCACACATTGAACCTATGGACTTAATAGATGTGTACTGAATATTCTACCTTCCTTCTACAGATTATACATTCTTTTCAGCAGCACGTAGTACTTTTTCCACAATAGTCTCACACTAGCCCATTAATCCCACATGAGTAAATATAAAATAATTGAAATTATGCCACACATACTATCAGACAACTCTACATTGAAAATAGAAATAAATGACTGGAAAACAATTTAGAAAAGGCAAAGGCTCCTGAAAAACCAACAACATACTCCTAACCAACCAATGGATCACAGAAGAAATAAAAAATACATTTAAAATTTTATGATTCAATTTTGGAAAATTCTGGTCCAATTGCTAAAGCACTGGGACACTATGAAGGCAATTCTAAGAGGAAAATTTATCACGATGAATACCTACATTAGGAAAACAGCAGTCTCAAATAAATAACCTCAGGAAAAATCCAAAGATATTTGAGAAACAGAAAAGCAGTCACAAACTAAAATTGAGGAGGGAAATTGTAAAGATGAGAGCAGGAAAGAATGAAATTGTGACTGATAAAAACTGAAAATAATTAAAAAGATGGTTCTTTGGAAGAATGAATAAAACAGATAAGTCCTTAGCCAAACTCACAGAGAGAGGAAAGACTCACATCAATGCAATTAGAAATGAAAAAAGGTAAAATCACAACAGATGCTGTTGAAATCAAGCAACTAGTTAGGAACTATTCTGAAGAAAATATATTTCAACAAATTAGAAAATTTTGAAGAAATGGACATATTCTTTGATACGTACAAACTACCAAAACAAACTCAAGAAGACATAAGTGGGCCCAACAGCACACTAATGTGCAGTGTGATTCTCAACAGGCATAAGGAATCTGCCAACTAATGAGAAGCTCAGGACCTGATGGATCCAATGCTGACTTCTACAAAACCATTAAGTATGTCGTATCATCAATACCCCTCGAGATCTTCAAAGAAATCAAAAGGGGAGGAGAACTGCCAAATTAATGTATGAAAGTCAAAATCACCATAATTCCAATACCAGATAAAGACCTGACTAAAAAGAAAATCATAGGCTAGTCTCCTTAATAAACATAGATGCAAAAAATCCTAAACAAGGTATTAGCAAACAGAGTGCAACAAATTATCAAAAAGATCATAAATACTGATTATCTATCACGTTTACATAGATTTCACTCCACAGATGAGAGGATGGTTGAGCATGAGTAAGTCAACATATGTAACACATCACAGACACTGTAAGGTCAAAACCTACATGATCGTAACAATAGATGCAGAAAAGTTTATCGACAAAATCCAATACCCCTTCCTGATAAGAAAGAAAACCCTGAAGAAAATAGGTATAGAAGGACCATGCAAGAATACAATATGAACTACTTATGACAAACTAGTAGCCATCCTCATACTAAATGGATGAGAAGTAAAAGCACTCCCCCTAAAATCAGGAACAAGGCAAGAATGTCCATTTTCACCTCTACCATTCAAGATAGTGCTTGCAATATTAGACAGAGCAGTTATGGAAGAGAAGGAAATAAAAGAGACACATGAGAAAGAAAGAACTAAAATTAGCATTTGCAGATGACGTGATACTCTGCATAGAAGACAAAGAATTCCATCAAAAACCTCTGAGAATTATTAATAAAATTTAACATGGTAGCAAGATACAAGATCAAGACACAAAATTTATTAGCATTTTTATACACCCATAATGGACTGGAGGAGAAGGAAATTACAAAACCACCATTCACAATGACTTCAATAAAAGTGAAACTTCTAGGAGTTAACCTGATCAAGGAAGTAAAGAGCCTCTACAAAGAAAACTCTGACAAAGGATATTAAAGAAGATATGAGAAAATGGTAAAATGTCCCATTTCTGGAAGAATCAACATTGTCAAAATAGCTGCACTCCCCAAAATATTATTCAGATTTAATGCATTCCCAAGCACAATACCGACAGCATACCTTACAGATATAGAGAAAATACTCCTAAAATATATATGGAAGAAGAGATCCAGAACAGCAAAAGCTGTCTTGGGCCACAGGATCAAAATGGGAGGCACAGAGATATCTCACTTCAGGGTGTACTACAAAACAATCATTACAAAAATGTCAGTACAGGAACAAAAGCAGATATGTGTACCAATGGAATAGAATGGAGGATATAGTGACATCTCAGGATACGTTCAATTATTTGATATTGGACAAAGAAGCCAAAAGAATATTTTGGAAGAAAAATAGCCTATTCAGTAAGTGATGTTGGGCAAACTGCCTATCTCTTTGTAAAAGATTAAAACTGGACCCCTATCTCTCACCATATTCTAAAATAAAACAAAAGTAGATCAAGGAGTTAATCATTAAAATAACAACATTAAACCTCCTAAAAGAAAAAAAAATAGTTGAAACACTTAAAAAACATAGGTGTAGAATATATTTTCTAAAAAGAATCTCTATTACACAGAAATAACTACAAGAATCAACAAATGGGATTATACCAGACTAAAAAGCTTCTATACAGAAAAAGGATTCAATCTGTAGAGTGAAGAGACAACTGACAGAATGGAGAAAAATTTACCAGCTATTCCTCAGACAGAGAAGTAATGTCTAGAACATACAGTGTACTTAGCAAAATAAACCCTCTAAAATTAAAAACCCAGTCAAGAAATGGGCAAGAGAAAGGAACAGATATTTCACAGTAATGTTTCATGCACCAGGACACTGACAACACGCTGGGGAACCAATTCTAATCCTAGACATGGTAAACTCAATGTAGAGCTGGTTAGAAGAGACAAACAAGGCACCACACATTGTTAAGGGAATAATCCAACAAGAAGAGGTAATATTGATAAACACATACACTCTGAATACTGGAGCACATATCTTCATAGAATAAAAGCTGAAAATAAAAGATCAAACACAAACTAAAACAATTCAGTTCTATGAGAAAACTACATACTGATTTCAGTAATGATTGTACTAGTTTATATTCCCACACACTTCGAAGATATCAATATGTAAAGCAGCAACTATTGGTGTTTTTTTGTTGTTGTTGTTGCTGTTGTTGATGTTTGCCTGTTTTGTTTTTTGTCTTTGGATTTTTGGTTTTTGTGTTTTTTCTGTTGTTGAGAGGATTAATTGTCTGACTAAATTTGCATGTCTGTATATGGGTTTATATATTTACACTTCGAAGATATCAATGGATACAGCAATAACCACTGTTGAGACCATATCACCTTGTCTATAGATTAGTTGTGATTGTACTATTTTTTATGCTAATTGGTGTCTGTTTGTCAATATGTTTTTGTACTTTTATTTTTTTTTAAATAAAAAATAAATAAAATATATTCCCACCAATAATGAAGAAGTGCTCCTTTCTCAGCACAGGCATGCCAGCATTTTTATTGTTTGATTTCTTAAGCATCTCTTGCCATTCTTTTCTGTGATGAAATCTTAGTGTTGTTTTAATTTGAGTTTCTCTAATGGGCAGAGATACTGTCCATTATTTCATGCACTTGTTGACCATTTGTAGTTCTTCCTCAGTGAAGTATCTGTTCTACCCTTTTGAGTTATATTAGTTTCTTGTATGCAAAGAACTGTTGGATTCTATTTATGATCCAGCCTGCTGGTCAATGTCTTTCGGTTTGGGAACTGAGGCAGTTCACATTTGTAGACATTAACGAAATAAACGTGCTGGATTTTTATTATCATTGCCTTCTTTATCTGTGGGTGAAAACATTTTTTTTTTCCTTGAAATTTTGTGTTGCTCTTTATCCATTGACCTCACTAGTTTTTTTTTTTTTTAATGTTTTTAGCTGTGTCGGTTTCATTATTTCTATCCACAGTATTGTTTTTTGTTTTTGTTGTTGTTGTTGTTGTTGTTGTTGGCGGTACTGGGGATTGAACTCAGGACCCTCCACTCGCTAGGCAGGCCCTTATTCCACTGAGCTATATCCCCAGCCCCCTATCCACAGTGTTCTTAACTATTTTCTCACTTGCTGGTTTAGTACTCATGTATCTTCTGAGCTGGTATTTTTTCATGAAAATATCTTACTTCTCTATCTGTTTTGCAGTATAGCTTCACTAACTAGGTTAGGCTGGGTTGGAAATTCTTTATTCCTAGGGCTTGAAATACTTTATGTAGAGCTCTTGCGGTCACTAGTGTTTGTTTTGAGAAGTTACTGTGATTTTTGCCTTTATATGTGATTTTTCTTTTTCTCTAGCTGCTTTCCAAATTTTGTTTCTTTTCTGGGTATTTGGTAATTTAATAAGGATATGCCTCGGTGAGCTTCTTTTTTTCACCATAATTGATGTTCTATAAGCAGCACTTACTTGTATTTTAAACACTTCTAACATTTGGGGAATTTTCTTCTACAATTTCTGTAAACATGCCAGCACATTTATCTGTATTACCTTCTAATTTTTCTTAGCTCCAATTAGCCTTAGATTTGTCTTCTTATTGTCATTTAGTAGCTGTCAGATAATCTCTTGTTCTATTATTTTCTTTGTGGCTTCTTTGAGGTATTTATTGTATTATAATTCTCAATTTTGTCTTCAATATCAGACACTGTCTTATTAGTTATCTCTGCAATTTATGAATTCTATAAAGTTTTTATTTCAAGTATTTCTTTCTGGCCTCTTTTTGAGGAGTCCATATGCTTGTTGAATCTGTCATTCAAATTTTGAACTGTTTTGGTTAGCTGATTCAATTTATTTACCTATTTTCCTGAAATTCATCATTGGCTTCTTGAGTGAAGTTTTTATCCACTTCCTCTTTGGACTCACTTATTTTCTTTATCACTTTTATAATTTTTCAGAGCATTTTTATTCCTGGTATTTGTTTTCTTTTCCCTTTGTAACTCCTTGCTCTGTCTTGGCAGGTTTGGTGGAATTTGGAGATCTTCTGTTTCCTCGCTTTCACATGGCCCTGTAAATATCTATCTATCTATCTATCTATCTATCTATCTATCTTTTAGACAGTGTATGTCCCTATCCTTTTTTCCTTCTTTCTTGGATGTGTACTGCAGGTTGAAGATGAGAAATGAAAAGAGTTTGTGACTTCTATGGAGATTTTTAGGAGAAGGTTTCCTCCCTTCGAATGATTGGCAGCTTTGTATGTCCAGTGCTAGTATTTACTCCTTTACTTACTTGAAGAGATTTGTACTCTATTTTATGTTTTTCCAAAAGAGTTAATTCTGGTTATAACAGCAACCACAGACTCAGTTTTACAACACTTCTATATGATAGTACTTGCAGTCACATTTCCCCCCTTTGTCTAACCTCTGTGCACACTATGACAGTTCATTATTTGTAAATTTTGGGCAATGAAGTCAGTAAGGTGGGGTAAGGAGAGTTGAAGGTGTTTGGATGAGGAGTTTGGGGTACTAAGGGGAGATTTGAATGGGGAAAAAGTACTAGATGAGAAGAAAATTTTGATGTGGGAGCCAGTTCTATTGGGGAACTTTTAGTTGAGCTGAAGACCTACTATTGAGAGTTTTCTGAAGATATTTGTGGGTTAAGGTTGGATTGTGGAATTGAGGAGTTTAACTTGATGACTGAGGAAAGCCAAGTGGTTGTCACTACCTGCTAATGGGGAGGACAACAGGCTAAGTAAGATATACAAGACCCCAAGGCTTATGATGCAGAGGATTGAGGGTTAGTACTAGAGAAGATGGCAGTGGCTGTGAAAAAGCCAGGTATGGAAATTTAAAAACTGGGAAGGAGGAGTTTATGTGTTTGAATAAAGAATAATGACAAATAGTAATATTATTTCAAAGGTTTGAGGAAACTAGACAGGAAGCTCAGATGAGAGAGGGAATCTAGCCACCTATTAAATCACAGCCAGTGAAAGAACAAGTACACAAAAGTAACAGTTTAGAAAACATAAAGAAATGACACAGTGTCACATTACTAAATAAATCAAGAAACTTACACAAACTTAAACCTATACAATGTCCAATGGAAACAGAGTTTAAATATTCCAATGAGATAGTGCATAACTGATTCTCAAGTAGTGCTTTCACCAGAGAGCCTCAAAGCTCACACCCCACTAATGCCTCTGACATTTGTGCTAGGATATTAGAGCTAACCCAGACTCTGGACTTCCTTCAGCCAGGTTGCAGGCACTCTTGTAATGCCTGATCCAGTGTGAGGTCTTGGGTTGGAAACTCTTGCTGTCCCTCTCCCTGGGTGTGCTGGTGGAATTCACAGGCAAATTCATTCCCATTATATTGGCCACTGCATCAGGATTATTCCTATGCTCTCAAGTCAGCTACAGTAGTAATCAGCTATTCTGTTAGCATGGTATGTACCAGGGCTAGTTGTGAAATAAATAATACACTATGAGAAGCTGTTTGGGGCCTCCCTTTAGCTTAGAGAAGAAATTCATGGTTAACAATAAAAGCATCATAACAGCCTAAGTATTTGCATATAGTTAATGTGCACAAAATTCAGCAGGTATGTCTCCTCTAATGTTGAGAAACAGCATTCCACAGTAATTTATTTTTTAAATTAATTTTAAAAATAAAAGAAGGAAAACATATTAACAAACAGACATCACTTTACAAAATATTGTAAAAACACTACAGGCAACACTGGATCTGCAATAATTTTAGAGAAGCAGTTGTCTGAAGCCAGGGTACTGGGGATGGGATAATCCCAGAAGGGGTAAAGAGAAGGGTCAGTTTTTAATTGATTGCTATGTGGTATGGGAAGGAGAGAATGGAAGGCAGTCTGACAAAGGATCCTAATGGTGGTAAAAGTGTGCTACATATTTAGTGGGTGATAGCAGGGAGAATTGGGTGTAAAATTGGTAGTGAGAAATGGGGATGAGAAGTGATTCTATGACTGACACAAATATTGAAGAAAAAGTAAAAGAGAGACAAATAAAAAGGGGAAGAAGAAAGAGGAGAGAAATAGAGAACAAAATAGAAAAGAAAAAGTAGTCCAATGAAGAGATATGATAAAAGTATACAAGGGAAATAACTGGACAGGGGAAATTTTCATTACCCTCCATAAACTATACTGGAAGAAAAA
>PVLD010019509.1:0-36247 GCA_004027595.1 Dinomys branickii
GATGCTCAGAAGATCCAGAGCTCCCCTGAAAGGTACCACAGCCATCCTCAGCAACAGTGAGGTCCCGAGCTCCTCCGGTGACCAAGATGGCTGAGATCCCATCAGGGAAGCCAAGACAGGAAGCTTCTCCTGGAGACCAGCAACGCACTGTCTTCCCCTCCAGAGCCAGACAGCGATGCTCCGAGTGAGGACCAAGCTCCCCCAAAGTGAACCAAAGCCATTCTCAGGGCCAACGAGGTCCCGAGCTCCTCACGGGATGAAAAGAGCCAAGTTCACCAGGAAAGCCAGCATGACGGGCTCCTGCAAAACAACCAACAGCTTCCACCAGCTCCAGCAGCCTTTCTCCGCTCCCAACAGCCAAACTTCTCCTGCTCCAGTTCTGCCTCTTATGCCTCTGGCAACAGTCCCCAGGTGGGCCTCCCACACCCAGCACCACGCTTACTCAGTTCAGTTGGGGGTTAGAAGTGGACCACCAGCTGTCAATCCACTACAGTTTGTATTTATCTTTACATGATGGTTTGCATGTTAAGCAAGGTAAAATCATCAGGAATGTTTACCTGGTAAAATTTTCTTAAAAATTTTTGACCAAGAGCTGCTAAGTAGGTTGTTCTTTATTCAACATTTTGGGTTTTTAATCTCAGTAACAGTAGACAGCGTTATATAGCTCCATGTTTTGCTCAGTACTTTCTCATGAACTATTAATACCATTCTCATTTTGCAGCTAATGGAAATGAGCTTTAGAGAATGTGCCCAAGGCTACCGGGAAGTGTGGACCCCAGCACAGGAAGGTAGGGCTGATTCTGTGTCAGGAGGGCAGGCAGGAACTCAGGCTCCACCATGCTGTGCCCGTAAGTTTGGACAGGTCGTTTAAGGTGTGCAGACCTCCACTTCCCTCATCTGCAAAATGGAAATAATAGTAACATCTCCTTTACTCGGATGTTGCGAAAGTTAAGTGAGATGCAAATGGAAAACAGTCATGACGAGGCCTGACCCACAGTGAGTTCAGTCTGTAGCTGCTGTCATTTCAGTTACTGTAGCTGGGTTAATAACTGTGCCGTCAGGCGTAGGGTAGTGTGGTTTGAGGGTAATGTGATTTGATCAGAATGATTTTTTTTTTTTTTTTACTTTATTTGAAGTTTTGCTTTCTACTGGGTTTGGCCTGGCTTTTTTGGATCATAGCTAGACTTTTTGATAACAACTGGACTAACCTCAAAATTTAGAAAAGCTTACATAGAATTTGATAAAAATGTGAGATTGCTATATCCCAGTTAGTACTTCACAATGCATTTTTTTCTTATAGGCATGTGTACATTATATGCTAACTTCCCATTAAATTTCAATTTTGAATACTTTATCTATAAAGTACTGCAGAGAATTATTTTAGCCTTTTTTAATATATGTGTCGCAGAAGCGAGCACTACTTTAGCCTTTTTTAATCAATTATAGACTAGCTAGTCATATGTAATAAACATATTTTTATCCTCTGTGGCTTACTTATAGGTACAGACATATATAATAAAAGTATCTAAGTAACCATGAGAAAAATAAACAAATTTATAGTAGCAGTGACCTCTGAGGAGAGAATTGTAACATTCATTCTTTTTTTTTTTTTTTTTCCGGTACCAGGGATCGAACTCAGGACCTTGCACTTGCCAGGCAAGCGCTTATGCCACTGAGCTATACCCCCAGCCCCCTGAGGAGAGAATTGTAAAGACAAACAACTTTCAAAAGTATTTCTGCTGTGTGTCATGGAATAGTCTCACTTAAAAAGCTTGTTAAATATTGGGTAAATATGGAATTGGTTATTTACCTGGTTATAAGCCAAACAGTTAAAGTGAGGTTTGTGATAGTGGCCGGTGCCATCAGTTACAGCACCTAAAACATAAGAAACTGCACAGAGGTGGTTGTGGAAGTTTTTCAGCAGGGCTGGGGTTGAAGGTCCTGCAGGTCCTACTGGGGTGTGGTGCCATGCTGTTCATTTAGTGGTCGTCGAGAGTGGCTTCTGGATTTCTGGTGGTCTGTGGGAAGATGAGGGTTGAGAACGCCAGGGTCTGGCCCTGCAGAAGCTCTGTGCTGCCCCTCCCAGCGCAGCGCCAGCTAGTGAGGGCGATGAAGCTCAAGTGTCCTGGCGAGTTCCTGCGTTTGGACTTGTTCTAAAGACACCCACAGTGTGGAGCATTCAGCTCACAACGTTTCTTTGCCAGAAGAGATTCAGAGCCCTAACGATTTTTAAAAATATCAAAGGTAATTGAACTAAAAGAGAAAAAAGGGCTTTCTGTAATTTGGTCCTTCTTCATCTGCCGGTGTGGCTTTAAGTGTGGATGCAGAGGCTGGAGACCTCAGCTACAGTGAGTCGAAAGTGTCCTTTTAATTCACCTCGGGCTTGGAGTCCTTGGGGAGAAGGTGCGCAAATTCTGAAGTAGAAGGACAGTGCTGACACGGGCTCTTGGGGGAATGGGTCACCGAGGCCGGAGGGACTTGGTGTCAGAGACACTGGTGCAGAGAGAAAGTAGGAACCAGTTCCTCTCCGTTGGAGCTGTGGTCTTAGAGGCGGTGACACAGTGCAGAGGGACATTATGTAAAAATATGGGGAACTTAACCTGCAGAAATTCGGCGGCCCGAATACAAGTGGCATCCATCAGCAACTGCACCCTCTACGTAGGGAAGCCCAGGGATAGTCGGAGTGATTACAGATGGGCCGTAGGAGGTCTCTTCCTGTGACCACGCTGGTTCCTGAGAGCTGAGTACACAGCGCCCCGCCTCAGGTGCCTGTGTATTCTTTCGGCTTCCTCCTCTGTAGTGACCTAGAGAGTTTCCCCTTCTTTCAGAATGAAACCAAGTACCCCGACTCTACCACTCTGTCTTTGTTTTTCGTTTCACCGTGAGGAAGGACGAGAGAAACTCCAGTTTGTTTGAAACAATTTCTTTCCTTCAAAGTAAATTGCCATAATGACCAACATATTCTGGTGACTAATTGTCACCAGAGGAATTCAGAATCTGAGTATATCTCAGAACTTTATGGCGTAAGTTCTTCTCTGAGTATTCTTCCTTATGCAGGATGTCTCATAAGACAGGCCTTGGGAAAGGACCACACACAGGTCACCTGCTCCTCCTTCAGCTGAAGGGTTGTGGCCTCTGTGGAGGGCACCGACCCCGCGGACACACGTCAGTGTTTTGGAGCCGTGGCGCTTGCCGATCTCACAGCCACAGAAGCTGTGAGTACTGTTCTTGACTCCTGCAATCGACACCCATGCCGTGCATGCTCCGCAGCCCCACAGTCTCCACTCTCTCGGGTGCAGACATCTCCCGAAGCTCCCGCTCTGCATCTTCGGGCCGCCTCTATGGAAGGTTTGTCTTCTTCAGCGCCATCTCTGTCTTTGGACTTCACATTCAGGCTGGCTGAATTTTCTGCATCACGGGCATTTTTTGTTCAAGAGACTCTCTTAAAAAGAAAACCGCAAGCTCTTGCCAGCAGAATGCCTTTCCTCGGTGAAGTGTGACTCCAGTTGTGAAAATGAACTTTTTGCCAGCGGGGAGCCAGATCTCCCCCTACAGGATGCAGTAACTCGGCTGCAGGTGTTCAGGGCAGTGCCAGGCCATGCAAGTGGCTGTGTGAAGCGCTGCCCACAGGCAGGTTGGGCCAAGCTCACTTAGATGCCACAGAGTGGAACCAAATGTGAGCTTGAGGGAAGGCAGGAGCAGTCACCTGCCAGGAGCGAGGCTCGCAGTCAGGAGGCCACAGAGCGCAGGGGGATATGTGCTGTCCCTGCAGAAAGAACCACTGTCAGCCAGAAGACGGCAAGCATTTCGTCTCTGCTACTCCGTCCCACTGCCTGGTTATGGCCGGATGTCAGGGATGCAAGGATTCGGGATGCTCCTGAGGCTTCACTGAATCCCACTGCTTGAGTGTGGATAGCTGGTGTGGTGGAGGAGCACGAAGGGTGCGTCTCGTCTCCCTCTCTAAAATGAGTAACAGGGCCCGGCTTCGTTCTCACTGCCTCCTGAGTGTAGCCCTGTAGTGTCTGGAAAGCACTATACATGGAAGAAAGATGTTTTCATTTGACAACTGGACAACTGGGGCTCTTCCACTGTTGAAAAATCAAACCCGATTTAAAATATAAAGCAAAGTCCAACTCTTCCTCTTCCCTTTCATTTTGTCTTTTTCCCCATGACCTCAGGGCACTTCCAGGCGTTTCTTTCATTGCTGGCACAAAGCGTCCCTTCACTGGTGTCGGCAGCCTGCTCGCCCGTGGCGTCCATCGCTGGTCCTGTCCTCTGCATGATCCCCCTTCACCCGTCCCCTGTCGCTCCCTTCCGAAGGCTGCAGATTACACACTGCTCAAGCACCGTCTCCTTCAACCCGCCCTGCAGCTCATCCCCCGCTCCCCTTTCGAGGGATCCATTCCTGTCAGTGCCTCCTCTCTACCCACCTCCCACCGCTCTTCACGTGCCACTCGGGTCTAACGGCCCTGCTTGTGGTGTGCGCTGCTGCCCCATGCTGGAGGACCCCGATCACCACTTGTTCCCCTTCCTACACGCACGCAGTAAAGGCCAACTTCCCAGTGGCAGAGATTTCCTTGGGGGTTTTATATGGCTGAAATTTCGTGCCAGGCTTCAAAGGAGAAGTGAATTCAGCCGATCATTATCTGTGTGCCAAGTTCTCCTGTGTGCCCAGTACTGTGCCAGTGTTGTAGAAAATGGTGCCATGCAAAATAGAACCATAGGGCTGTAAATATCACACAGCCATTTGTGGACAAAGCCTCAACATCAGGGAGGAAGGGAAGCAGGGAGAGAAGTAGGTGGGTGTCCAGCGCACACCGATCTCTTCATATTTAGATGATAGGCATCTGTGAAAAAGATAAAACTCTCTCCCGCCAAGCCTCACCTCAGGGTCCATAGGGGCAGAAGGGCCTCCTAGCTGCCAGGGAGGGAGAGGAGACCTCAGGACACTGGTGGATGGAAGTTGGCACCCACGGCAACACTGAGGAGGATCTCAGCGTCTGTCCACTGAAACATGGAGGATCCGCCTTTTGGTCACACTGCTTTTTCCTGGAACTCCTGACTTGCAGTCCTGGCGTCTTAGGGGCTACTTCTTTGTTTTGAAGCTTAAGCAGTTCAGTAGGGAATAAAGCAGGCATGGCCCTGCCCTCCGGGGACATGGTGAGGTAGCAAAGAGCCGCTAGCTAGGGAGGGAAGCGGATGCCCTGACTTTCACTGTGCGTATGCTTTGCGGAGAAGCGGGGCTTTGTGTGTAAAGCTCTGTTTGGGGAATGAGTTGAGCGACTTCTAATTACGATTGCGTATGAATGTTCTACTTGTCCTGAGTTTACCTCGGTCACTGCTTAATGCATTATGTATACTGTCTGCCTTGTGAGGCTGAAAACTAAAGACTTCACCTGCGCATGGCAGTGCATAAACATGATGCAAACGAGCAGTGGCAAAGAGGAAGGGAGGGAAGAGCTGGAACTGAAAGAGCCAGAGCGAGGACTTCTAAAATCAACAGGCCACTACGTCTCCCTGGCTCAGTCCCCACTGTCCAGCATGGTCTTTATATATGTTGGAGGTAAATACGTTTGGTGAGTTTATTTAATTGTCTTTAAGTTACACTTGCTATGGTTGGGTCACTAATTTCATCCTGAGAGCCTATTTGCAGGAAAATGAATGACTAGTTACCCAAGTAAGTGTCTTTAAGATTAAAAATAATTGTAATTTTCCCACATGTTGAAGGAAGATAAAGCATTTTCTGTTATTGAGATGGAAAAGTAATTTCCCCTGAGGGTTCTTACGCTTTTCATTAAACAGAAAACCATAAGGCAGATGGACTAATAACGTTTTCAGTTTAACAAATGGTTTCACTTTATGGGCTGTTTCTTCTGTTGTTTAAGCACCGAGCAGAGCTACCCCTGGCCTGCACAACTCATGCGATTTTTCTTATTCTGTTTCTGCATCATCCCCTTTCTTGCACCTTCTGAACTAGTGATTCTTAGTCTGGTGCCGACTAGCATTGTGAGAGGGCTTTTTAAAAAGATAGCTGCCTGCCCCCAGGGCACAAGAAAGTGGATCTTCAGGACTGGGACCTGCATATCACTATTTATAATACAGCGTATAGAAGAATCTAATATAGTCAGGACTGAGAACAGTGGCTCAAAGCACTGGGATGGGCGCGGGACTTCCTTCTCTGTGGCCCTTCCCTAAGTGACCTAGTACAACCCTGTAGCTCTGAGTACCCCCCCCCCATGCCTGTGGACTCTGGACCCTTGTGACTGCCTTCCAGCCAACACTACCCCACTTGCACAGCAAATGAGCATTCTAAACTTAATGCGTGCAAACTTTCACTCCCGATTTTACCAAGTTTCCCCAGTCTGCTCAGGGAAGTGGCACAGGCCTGTAATCCAGTGTTATGGTTTGTGTCTAAATGTCCCCCCAAAGCCTCATTCGGTCAGGAGCGGGCTTCTAGAGTTATGATTGATTTATGGTCCAGTGTTGGAATTACGGGTGTGAGTGCTACACTTGCCCTGGGGCAGGTAGTTTGTATACAGTGTAAAGGAGGGAAAGAGGCTTGGTTTTCTAGCTGCCGCTCCTCCCTTTTGCTCTTGTTGCTTTGCTGTTTTCCTCTGATGCCATGAACTGCTGCCCTCAGCCATATGCCACTCTGCCTTGAATCCAGCCGAGTATGGCTTTCCTTCCTTAATTCTGGGTGTCAGGTATTTTATTTCAGCAATGAGGGAAAAGTAACTAAGACACCCAGCTACTCGGGGGGCTGAGGTAGAAAGATCTCAAGTTCAAGGCCTGCCTGGACAACTTAGAGATCCTGTTACAGTAAAATTAAAAACATGGGGCTGTTGCTCAGTGGTAAAGCACCTCTGGGTTTGGTCCCCAGTTGCACAAAACAACAATGAAAACAGCAAAACAAAGCTAGAACAAACAGCACCCCCTGCTTCATTTTTCAGTACCTTTTTTTGGTTAAAATTAAGTAAATGACAAGTTCACTTTTTAAAACATTTCTAAGCCATTCCCTACCTTCATTTATTCAGTAATCAAGAAATAACCCCAGAATTATGCTAGGCAGTGGGGTGCATGTTCTCTGCTCTCATAGAGAGAAAGGTTTGGAAGTACGGCCCACAGTGTCCCATGCTGAGTCCCAGGCTAGAAGAGGCCAGCATCACAGCGCTGGCTGGGAGCATCGTCTGCTGCGGTGGAGGAAAGCGCATCATGGTGAACAACCAGGATTCTTAGCATCTTGCGTTCTGGGTATGCTGGGAGGCCCTGACACGGGAGAGTTGACTGACTGTGTGTGGCGAAGGGGACATGGTGACTGCAGGGAACCAGCTCATAACTGTCATGTTCCACCTGAGGGTGGCGGGCAGGGGCCTGCATCAGGATGTGCTGACTATGCTGGTGACAGCACAGGCACACTTCACACCGTTCAGTCACAGGTCAGACACAGGGCATGAAAGAGACACCTCAGATGGACTGAAGAGCTGAAGAATCCTGGGGGCTCCTCACTAAGATGGTCTGGCAGACAACTTTCCATTACTGTAACAAACACCTGAGCTGATCAGCTCACAGAGAAAGGTTTATCTCGGGCACCGTGCAAAGGTTTCATCCATGGTCAGCTGGCACCATCATGGCAGAGCTGGTGGCAGAACAGAACCGCTCACTTTATGTTCAGGAGGCTAAGGAGGAGGCTGGAGCCCCACGGTCCCCTCACGGGCAGGCCCCAAACACCTGCAAGCCTCCCCTAGGGCCCACCTCCTGAAGGCTCTGCCTCCTCCCAACAGTGGCTGCCTGGGGAACGAGCTCTGCCACGTGGACCTTTAGGGGACACATCAGGTTCAGACTGCAGCAGATGCAACAGCAGCGATTTCCTCAACTCAGCATTCTGTGTTGATTCTGCGCTACCGCCTTCTCTACTGTGTTATTTTACATAAATCACAGAGGCACTGATAGCCTGGGAAACTGCTCAGCGCCTCCAGTGGACAGTTCTTGCCTGACTGTGGATTGTGCACATTCAGAACCACATCTTTCCCACTGATTATTGAATTTTTAAAAAATTCTGAGATTCCAGGAGATAAACTCTGAGTCTTTTATATTTTCTGTGTCTGACAAGCGTGAAAAGCACAGGGCATAGAAAAGTTGCTTTAAACTTTGCTTATAAGTAAAATAAATGTGTCTCTCTGTGCTATTAAAAGGGTAGGCTATCAGCTGTGCTCTGTGGGGTCAAGCCAAGCGTGGGAAAGTCATTTCAGGGGCCAGGGATTCTCACCTTTGCCTGGAGCCGCTCCTGCAGCTTGCGGGCCTATCCCCGGGAGACTCTGAGGAGGTATGGAGGACAAGCCGGAGGCTTCACTGGAGAAAATTTACGAGACCTTTCACAGTGCCAAGAAAGACACTTTAGATAAGACTCCATTCACCAGGAAAGCCAGGTGCCAGGCCAGCAGCAGGTACTGAGGCAGAAGTCTGAGGCATCCCTGGAACACATTTGCTTCTGACTCTTGTTTCTCTCTCTTGTAAGTTTCATTGAGTGTCTAAAGAGCAGACTGAAAGCCTCTCTCTGGCCTGCTTATCACTGTGCTCATAGGCTGTCAGGCAGTGAGTCTAAATGTGACTTTAGGCTTTGAGATTTCCCTGGAAACTGCCCGCCAGGCTCATGTAAGAATCTCAAGTAACTCAGTGATAAAAGATGTTGCCATGCAGGTTGAAATTCATTTTTCTTTCGCCTGAAGTTTACAGATTGTTAATTATATGTGTGCACGTGATCGCTGCATGTAAAGATATGCCGTATCTTTCCATTCTTTTCTGAAAATAGCCCTGACGGAAGGTGAGAGGTCTTGGCTTTGTGTGGTTGCTGAGGTACAAGGTAGTGCTCTGAGCAGAAGAGAACTAATCAAGGGGAGGAGGCTTCATAATGTTGCTGCTTTCGGATGTAATACAAACGTTGTTGTAAAGCGAGTGGAGGGAAGGAATCAGGCACTCGGGCTTTTGCTGCAAGTGGCCGGGCGGATGTCGGTGCCGCGGACAGGAAGGAGGAGCACACCGCCTGCTACTCGTTACTCCTCCGTGTTGTTCCTCTGCTGTTTTCCCGGTCATCCTTCTGTCCCTTCCATTTTAGCATCAGCGCCGGATTAGGTACTTCCTCCAGAGGGCAAAAGTACCGTTGTAGAATTGCATCCTATTTGTAATGAGCCGGGGAAGAACTGCCGCTGTTATGGGGCTGAATGCTTCTGTCCGGGAGCATGGCCTGTCGCTCTGCGTCCCCCGTCGTGCTTCTGCCTTTTCAGGTTGGCTTAGAGATTTTCTTGTTCCACGTAGATTTTGCCCGTTTCTTCTTACACTCACTTCCAAGTATTTTATCTTTTGTACGGCTCTTACAGCAAGGCCTCTGCTTCTGATACATCTTCCCGCATGACACGTGCAATCTCTACTTCCGTGTGCTCTGTTTTTGCTTGGAAAATGTGCTGCATTCTCGTAAGGTTTTAGTAATATATTTTTAGGTTTGTTCATCAGACACAGTTAACTTCTCTGTTCACTGCTCTTTTTCTATTTTGTCTCTCTTTATGCACTTTTTAAGTTAAATGATTATGTTCTTATTTCTGTCTCATTGATGTAATAATTTAGTTCTATGAATTTTCCTTTAAGATTTGGTTTGTATTTATTTTATGGGCTCTGATAGGAGGTGCTTTCCTTATAAATGTTTCTAAAAACCCTGCAGTGCTGTTTTATTTCCTTTTTGACTCAATAATTTTTTTGAAATAGAATTTTTTTAACTTCCAATAGGACTTTTTAATTTCTGATCTCATCAATAATTTAACTTTACTGATTTATGATAAAAGAAAATATTTGTAGTTTATCTAACAATCTAAATTTTAAAAATTTAACCATGCCAATTAAAAAATTCTTTGAGCACATAAAAAGAAAATACATTATCTATTTTCTGACTTTCATATATTATCATCAGATATATTCATGTTTACATTTTGTTTTCTTGATTTGTCATGAATTTAAAAAGATGAATTAACTTCAGTAGATGTAATATATTTTTATTTGCATCATCTGTAAATTCTGTACAAGGAGTTCTATTTCTCTTTCATTGGTTCCATGTATTTCCCATTGCTACATCTCCATCTGAGTTGCTTTTTTGCTTTTTTTTAAGACGATAAAAAATAAAAGAGAACATTAAAAATGATACAGAATTTCAAAACAAGATGATAGGAAATCAAAAATGGTTGTTCTATTGCTCATTGCTGTTTTCAAAGTAGTTGTTCAGATAGCCAGCTATAGGTATGCAAGCTTGATTAAAAAAATAACCATTAACTGTTGCTTTCAGTTAAACCAATAGAAATTAGTAGTACAATTGTTTTAGCTATTGTGTGCATATATATATATATATATATATAATCTTTACTCTTCTTTCTTTCTTTCTTTCTTTCTTCGCTTTTTTTCTCCTTTCCCCCACTCTAGTTGTCCTTTCCTTTGAGCAATTTCTTTCCTGGGTATTTTTCCAGAAGAATTGAAAACATCATACTACAACAATGTATGTGCACCCGTGTTTATAGAAGCCCAATTTGTCATAACTAAATCTTGGAAACAACCCAAATGGCCATCAGCTCAGGAATGGATGAAAAAGATGTGCTCAGCTATAAAGAAAGATAAATTTGAGGCTTTTATAGGTAAATGGATGCAACTAGAGACCACACTCATACGTGAAATCAGTCAGACCCGCATGTGTAAACAAAGTGTTGTCTCCCTAGTGTAGGAAGCCGAAAGAATAAATAAAACCCGAAAAAGCCTCTTTGCTTTTTAACATACACATCTTTGCCCTATCTCTGTGAGTTTCCCCCTCAAAAGACAAGGAGCGCATCTGCTGTCGCCGGAGACTTTTCCTGCAGGGTTTGCCTACATTTTGCTTTTTGAACATTTCTGAATTCTGAGTACCTTTGCTGTAGAACCTTTGTTCTAATACCTTTGTTTTTTGCTTTAGAAAGAACACAGGGCTGGAGGTACAGCTCAGTGGGCTAAGTGCTTGCCGCTGAGCACTAGGGCCCTGAGTTCGATCCCCGGTCCCGGAAAAAAAAAAAAAAAATAGAAAGAACACATGAATGTGCCATAATATTATGTATCATGTATAGAATACGTGAGTGGTGTAGTGTACAATAAGATTTTGCTTTGTCAATCAGTTGAAGAATAGGTAACTTAGGACGCTGTATATGCATTGTGACGATAGTATGTATTGTTGGAATTATCGCATTATTTTCCATTTTGTTTGTTATTTTTATGATTTTTATTTATATATACATATTTTCTTATTCTCTCTTTAATATTTAGGAAGATTTATAGTCGGCTTAATGATTATAATGTCATAGTTCTCTGAAGTCTATTTCTGTATATGATATGCGTTGCTCAATCAAAGAATTCATAAAATGTTTTCATTTTTTCTTCTGATTCCATTTTTTCTTTTACCAATAAAAAATTTTGGAGCACCTGCTCCATATCTTTAAATATTCTTAGATTTCAAGTATGGGGCAGTTAGCTTTTTAAGTTTTACTTATCAGTCCCCAATGTCATGTGTGAGGTGATCGGCAAGCTTCCTCATCTTTCCCCTTCCCATTCTCAATTCTAATTTTGGTTGTTGCGTGTTGTCTACACCGTCAAAGCACTTAGCATTTGAATCTTCTGTGTCTTTGCCCACTTTGTGGCCCTGTAGGAAAATACCACAGCCTAGTTCTGTTCTTCCTATTGAACAGAATCAACTTCCGGGTGGACCTGAAGTTAGGTATCCAAGGGGAGGGCGTGGGTATCCGGTGAAGGCCCCTGAGCAGTAGCAGCCCGTGGCAGAGGGCAGCAGGCAGAGGGCAGAAGAGGGCACAGGAAGAGTAAGGTGCTGAACTTGTCCCACCCAATAGCCCCCCCAGGCACTCTGGAGGGCAGCGCCTTCCTGTCCTGCAGACCTCTTCAGAGCCACACCTCCTAACAGTGTCGCCATGGTGATTCCCTTTCAGCAGGAGTTTAGGAGGGGTGAGAGTCCCACAGTCTGTCACCCCCAATTCTCATACTTCTCTAAAATCTTAGTTGGATAATAAAATATTTCTAAATCTTTCCAATAGTCCTTTGGTCAGTTTTGTCAGACACACGCTGATTAATGGAAGCGCATGTTCTAGCAGGTTCCTCAGGATTTTTGGGACTGCTGTTTCCTGAGTTCTTGCATTTCCAACATTACTTGCATCTCTTGATCCTGGAGGCAGATTTGACTGTGTGTAAAATTCTTGGCTCCTGTTTTCTCTACAAGAGCCTTTCATAGGTATTGCTCTCGCTCTATATATATGTGTGTATTTTTACAATTTAATGTAGAAATCTAAATGTTTTCTGGTTGCTCTTAAGATTCTTTTTAAATCTTTAACATGCAGGACCTTTGCTAAAGTATGTCTCAGTCTGACCATGGTAAATCAATTTTAATGGATGTAAGCCTTTTACTCCCAGTTTTTAATGTATTAGTTCTGGTTGTAAAACATTTTGGTAAATATTTGGTAACAATGTTCAACTTTCCCATGGCAGCATCTTTTGTTGGGTTCATTGATAAGTTGGTGTGTGTGTGTATGTGTGTGTGTGTGTGTGTGTGTGTGTCTCTCTCTCTCTCTCTGTCTCTCTCTCTTTGAATCTCTGACCTATGTGTATCAAGCCCAGGGCCTTGCGCATCATAGGCAGCCACTGAGCTATACCACAGCCCTGTTGCTAAATCCTTCAAAACGGTTTATGACTTTTGCTTTGTCTTTTTCTTGGTTCTGCCATTTTTAAAATATGTCCTCTTATTTTAAAATTTGCATATAGTAAAATCCACTTCTTTGGGGGTGCAGTGCCATTAATTTATGTAAGCACACACGATTCACCTCTAGAATCGGGGTGGTTTCATCACCCTCGCCAATTCCCTGGGCTTGCCTTTGCATAGGGCCATGCACCAATGTTTCACCCAATCCTTTTTCTATGACTCACCAGTGAATGAAGTAGGTTTTCTTGGGCCTGCTTCTGTCCTGAGTTAAGGAGGAGGTGCTGGGTGGCTCCTCTAGGACAGGCTCGGTCACCACTCTCTGAACTGCTCTGAGGCCAGGGTGCTCTTCGGGCTTCATCTGTCTCCGCTACGGTGAAGAAAAGTCTATCTTTTACACTGCGAGTGAACTCTTCACCTCTGGGCATTCGAAGCTTTTGGTCCATCCAGCCTGACTCATAGTGGTCAATGCCAAGATGTGTTTTAATAAAGATTTTAGAGAGGCAAAGTGAAGCAAGAGTGACCCGGGGCTGCTGAGTACCTCATCGCTGTTTCTTTGCCACCTGTATCCTTCTGTGGTGCTTGTTCCCTGCTGCTTTTGCTAACTCTTACCTATTGTTAGAGTTACTGGGAAATGTGTTTTGCGGTTTCTCTGAAAACAGAGATTGAGCAGTTTTGGTGGTGGCTGTGCATCTGCATGTCTTCCAGAAGGTGATGAGAGAAACCATGTCTCATGCTGCTGCCCACTTAGGGAAGCCCCTTCTCCACTCTCCTCCCCTGGCCGGCACTTTCAACACTGGAATCCTCAGGCTGCCTGCCTGTCCTGTTATCCGCAACTGCATTCAAGTTTTCCTGTAGAGCAACTTGTTATACTCTAGGCCTCTTGATTATTTCCTAAAACAGAATTTCAAAGTTGATTGCTTTTCCTCCCTGATTTCTTTTTCCTTGGCTTGTTCCTTCCTTCCTTGGCATACTCATGTTCATGCTTTAAGACTTCAAACCTAGTTTGCCTCATTGAGAAACCTTTCCTTAACACCTTTCCCTGGAACTCATCTCTCACCTATGTGCTCCCTATGTTGTTCCATTGTTAGTACAGCTGACCTTGTTCCTTCCGGTCTTTATCTTCCTGTTGTCAGTGTGCATCTCATACCAGTGTATTCCCCAGTCAGGACAGAACTCTCAAATCCTGGGTTCCTGGAGCTGTTAGCTCTCCTCTGGCGACCAGCCCTCACCTCACCTGGCCTCCTCGAGTGTTAACCCATCTAGCAGAAAGGTACAGTCTTCTGATTCATCTTCAGGTCCTTATCTAGCTGTTGGTCTCAGAGTAACTTAACCATGTGAAGACAACGTCTCTACTCTGGGGCAGTAACTGAAACCTCTCTTGATTTGCAGCTTTCATACAGCATGAGAAAGGCTGTGATCACTCACTGAAGCCCTTCTGCATTGCAGGGGATGCGACAGTGACCATAGCTCACAGATGCACCCCCAGGGCGCAGCTGAAGACCCAGACACAGCTGGCGGACATCATCGTGGTCGCTGCAGGTGGGCCCTCTGTGATGTACTGTGGGGGAAAAGCAGCGGCAGAGTGGGTCTTGTCCTACCTGCTGACGTATTTGAGAGAAGAGCTTCTTG
This sequence comes from Dinomys branickii, assembly GCA_004027595.1. Taxonomy (NCBI): domain Eukaryota; kingdom Metazoa; phylum Chordata; class Mammalia; order Rodentia; family Dinomyidae; genus Dinomys; species Dinomys branickii. The sequence continues at coordinate 14,393 of PVLD010019509.1, forward strand.
GGAGACAAGTACATAGGAGTATGTGTGGCTTAACCTTTGGGGATTAGATTCCGTCTCTTTGCAGTCATTGTACCGGTCCATAGTGTCTCTGTGAGCATCTATTCCTTCTCTGTGGAAAATACAAGTAGTTTGGATGATGTAGGAGGCACAAGAAGCTGTTCTTTGAGACCAAAAGCTAGATTAGAAACTGAAGATACTGTGGCTGGCGGGGAAAAGAAATAAAACTTGTAAGTGATGTTCATCAAAATAGAATATCCCGAGAGGAAGAGACAGACAGGCAGACAGGCAGACAGCTGCTGGCCACCCCGCACTGCAGCCTACACCCAGCAGACAAAGCTGATGGACTGGATCATGTCCGGGGAGGGTAGGTCTGCAGTGAGGGCATGTGGAGGAGGAACTGCTGGACTGAGCGTGCTTGGGCTACAGGAAAGAAAAGGTGACTTAAAGAAGATAAAGAAGAGGCCTTTTCTTCAACAGAAGGAAGAAAAGCCAAACCCACTCTTTTATCGTGATGAGAGCTACAAGTTACCAGTGCTTGAAACTGCCAGTTCCCTCTCCTCATAATGATTAGGAAGATGGAAGAAAAGATAATTATTTATTAACTCTTCCCCCATTTTAATGACAGAAACGTTTTGCGCCCTTTTGGACATTATTATTTTCACAGATACAGTGGCACACATGAGCAGCGTGATGGTTTGGACACGTGCTCCCTGTGGAGCGTCACTGCCCTCCACTCCTGGCATCCAGGACCATTATAGACAGGATTCAAAGGGCTCAAAGTGTTCTATTTTTTTTCCCGTCCTGAGATTCTGTTATTCTATATTTTAAAATATGAAGTGGAGCTTTAAGAAACATAACGTGTATATCTGTTGTAAAAATGTTCACATTTGTGGTGTTCTACAGAGTAAGTGAACCAATGTGATATTACAGAACCTGGAAAGGGCTGTGTGTGGATTGTTCACAAAGAGGAATTCAACAGTTTATTATAGTATTTTGCTTGTGTTAAACATCAGTACATTTGGATAACAAATGAGTTCATTCAGCAAGCCCTGGGCTCTTGCTGTGAGGCTGAAGCTTTGTTTCCTGTAGGAATGTGGTAGGCAGTGTGAATGACAGAACCGCAGCCCCTGCGGAGCTTCTGTTGTAGAGGAAGGAGTAGAAAATAAGCCGAGGGCAGTCTGACACCCAGGACAGCTGAGCGTGTGGCGGGTGGGAGGCACAGTGCTCATAGGCTGATGTGTAGATTGGGGAGGCCCTTCTGCAAGGCGATCTTGGCGTAGGGGCCGTTCCTGGCTGTTCCCTGCTGGCTAGGCAGGCTCCCTCTCCACCCTGTGCTGCCGTGACCCAGGGAGGTTTCTGTACCACTGGCTCCTGGCAAGGCTGGGCACCCCGGGAGATCCAGGGAGGAGGAGAGAAAGGGCAGAACCAGCTATTTCTTCCTTGCCCCTCCACACTGCCCACTTCCTCCCGCATCCGTGGTTCTGCCGGTGGCCTCCTGCAGCTCTGGCTCCCGCTGAGCAGCAGAGACACTGCCCCTGTCACCTGCCCCTCGGCCCAGGGAGGGCTCAAGCACCTCGCGTTTCCAGTCCCCAACCCTCTCAACAGCCCTTGTATTTCTCTGAACCAGGAACATGCCCCCAGGACAGCTCCTTCAGGAATCCCCCTTCCTGTGAGAGTCAGAGCTGGACTCTGCGTCCTGTGGGGACACTGCTGGTGTACAGCTGTATGAAGGGAAGGCACAAATGCAGGAAACATGGGGAGGAGAGGCTGCCGCGTAGCGCGAAGAGCACACCCGAAAGTTCTGAGGAGGAGCCACCTTGTGTGTTCCAGAGCACAGAGCTCGAGCTCAGTCACTTAGGAGGGGTGCGTGTAGGGAACACTGTTGGGCCGGTAGCCAAGCTTAGCTCAGGTGGGAACCTGAGGGCGGTCCCGAGGTCTCTGATCCATGCCGCGAGTGGGAGAGTGGGAGACAGGGAGATGGACCCTACGGATCATGCAGGTTCACACGCGGGCGTGAAGGAGAACCAATTCCAAAGAGGTTGGACCAGAAACAGAGATCAAACCTACTGCAGTTCACTGAGTGGATGCAGGTTTTCCTCTGCCTTGGTTTATATTTAAACATACAAAACAACGCCACCCTCAGCATCTGCTTCGTGCCTGCCACACAGTATTTCTATTTCCTAGACAGCCCTAACTGCTTTACTGCAGGCTTGAGGGAGAGCTTTCACTGTTTCACGTATCAGTCAGATGTTACTGGCAATTTCTAGACTTTAAACTTGAATTTATGTGCATTGACTCACTATGAAGGGAGGGTGAAAGTTCCAGAACTCTGGAACTTTTCCTAGTTCACAGTAGTTTCAGCAAATTAACTCAATTCCTTGTTTTTATCTTGGCCGGTTTTTGGAACCCAGACTGTAATTGTGGTGTACAAGGAGTAGGAATTTTCTACTCATGGAATAAATGCAAAGACAAATCATTTCCAGGAGTCATCAGAAAGGGAGTACACCTGATTATTATTGCTAAGAAGTTATATTCAGGTGGCAGCGAATGCATATTTTTGAAAGGGGTGGGCAGAAGTCGGATGTGATTAGGAAAGTAATAGCAAAGTGATGGGGAACCTTTGCAGAACTTCCAGTAGTAACAGACAGTCCCCTGTGGCATGTGTGCTTCTGCAACGGTGTGTTTCAGACCACGGATCAAGGCATGTGAGATGCCACCACAGTTGCTCACACACACACACACACACACACACACACACACACACACACACACACGGCTTGGAATTGGCTAGTGGAGAATAATGTTCCTTCTCTATGTCTTGACAGAATGAAGTTTACATAACATTATGATACCGGTTTCACTATGTCAGCAACTCCTGATGACCACGGCACAGGTGCCCTTCGTTCCCATTTATCCATTCTAATATCGGGAGAGTATTTTCTTCTTGTGGGGCAGATGCTCTGCACACATCTATGCCTGAGGTTCTTTTTCAATTTTAAAGAGAATAAAAAATACTACACAAAATTAGAAATGACACAGAATTTCAAAAAAGATGATGAGATGATTTCAACAGTGGTTGTTATGTTCCTGAGTTTTGTTTCATTGCAACAAGTGGCAAATGGGCGATTGCACGCCCTTGGGAGACCTGCTGATGTTCTTGTGTGACTAAACATGCCGGCCGTCGCAAGTCGCCACGCCAAGACTGTCCCTGTCCTGGAGTTTCTCCCATAGCTTCCTTTGTAAAGGCCTAAGTCAGCCCATGGTGTTTAAAAGGAGAGAGGAAGGGAATAAGAGAAAGAGTAAAGGGAGGGAGGGAAAAGCAAGCATCACACTTAACAAACCAGAAGCCAGGAGGTGCGGCGTCCCCCGTGTGACTGTGGAGCCTGGCCCTGTGCCGCCCCTGTCCCCTGGGGTCCTCTGACTGACCCAGGGCTGTGGTCAGAGAGCAGTGATTTTAGATACAGGGACACTGGCCACAAACCATTCTAGCCCTGGCCAGAGGCATTTGATGGGAACAGCTCTGTCTCTACATAGAGATGTACCAGATGTCAGGAGATTGTCCTCAGGTAGCCCTGTGCTCAGCCGGGAGAAAGAAGTATCTGGTGGATAGGAAATTTCAGGGAAGAAGAGTAAGGCTTTATGAGAAGTGACTGCATACTGGCGCATTTCCACTGCATTACTCAGACCAAGCCTGAGTTAGTGAAATGAAGATTCCAAATAACCAGGCAATAGGAGCGAAGTCTCACCAAGGCGACCATGTGGCGCGCTGTGTGGGAAGTGGACAAATGCCATTAGCCGTGGGTCATAGGGCAGTGATAGCGATCTAATGGCAGAGGCAGCTGCAGCAGGGCGGGCCAGGTCATGTCATCACCGGGCGTCAGCATATATGGAAGCAGCCCAGTCCAGGAGTCAGGAAGAGTGGAAGGAGGAGGAGGAGTTCACGCAATGTCAGAAAGATTGGTGAGGTTTCAGAGATGACAGTGAAGAATGTGCTGATGAAATCCTGAAATGGACTTGCTGCAGAAGAAAAAGGAAAAGGAGAAGTCATGTGAAGATACCGAGGCATGCATGAATTAGCATATGCTAATAGTAATCTCCTCCCTCCAGTTTCTCATGGACTAATATACTTAGTCCAGTGCATATCACTTACGTTGTAAGCACCTCCCCTGAAATAGAGATTTAGACTTAGGTTAGAGACTCACATCTGAACATCAGACCATGCTGGTGCAATTAGAAATAACAGGCTTCATGTCCACTCAAAGCCACTGGTTGGTTCAGAGAGAATGACTACGTCCTAGTACACTTCAGTGACGTAGCTATGCCATTGGACAGTTCTTTGTAGTTGTCTGTCACCCGCACTAGGCTACTGCAGGGATAGGTCTGACGTTTTTCTTTTTAAGCTACAATGGTACCTGGGAGCATGAACTTCACTTATTCTACGATTCTGGAAAAGATGGCCATGTTTGAGTTTGTGTGGGAAAGATGGCCAAGGTTGTGTGCGTTACATGAGGCAGAGTTTGCAAACAGAAATAAAATTTGGCAAGTACTTCTGTTTGTTAACCAAATTGTTTGCCAAAAAAAAAAACAACCCACAAAGCATTCATGAACCAAGGTATCACTGTACTTAGAGTGATAGTGGCTGCCTAATTAGTATTGCCGCATCGATTTTGAGATTATAAAGGGAACGAGCACTGCCTCAAATCCATACAGACTGAGCTGATGCATTTTAGGGTACTTGCTAAAAGATGCAATCATTACGCTAGGTGATTTATGTAGCATAGCTCTATTTGGGGGAACAACTAATTATGCCTAGTTTGTCATTGTAATTTAGTTCATTAAATCTTAAGGATGAAATATGTATTCATAAAAGAGTAGTTTGTGACATTAAGGAGATGAATGGACTGATTTGAGTTTGATGTTAAAATTAAAACCAAGAGATTATGAGAAGGTAGAAGAAAGAGGAGATAGTCGGACGTCAAGCATAGGGCTGCATGGGAGAAACTTTGAACAGAAGGCCGAATTAGCTTTCCAGGAGGCCCATGAGGAAGAAGGGACCGCTAGCTCAAACAGGACATCAGTTTTAAGGTTGCACCAGGAAGGAGATCCTTGGATCTTCTTGGGCCTCATGCTTCAAGAAAATAGGGTGGAGTGGTGGTGTTAATATGCGAAGTTCGTAAACATTCTTGGACCCTTCATTACCAGACAGGATAGGCAAATGCTTTACAGACATGGCCCCCTGGACCCTGCACTCATGTGCGTGGACTCTCTGGAGCTAAGCTCACCCAGGAGATGAGCTGCTGAGTCAGGGCCACTTGCCTGCCATCCCCCAGATAGAATCGCAGTGGTAAAAACGGGTTTTGTTCACTGGGCCACCCCCTGCAGCACAACGAACAAAGCTTTGCAGTCGTAATTCTAAATGTCTCTATTACAACACTTTTAATGACAGACACTGTAATGTAAAACAAGATAAATGGGCAATTCAGTGGAGTAATTTGAAATATTCACACTTATTCACCATAAAATAAAGTGACCTACTAACTCCCTCTTGCCATTTCTCCCAAGACTATATCAAGTCTTGGACATACTTCATCAGACATCACCCTGTTCTCTCCAAAGGATTTCCCCTGGGGGGGGATTTCTTCCTTCTCAGAGCAGGATTCGTCGTGTTCACAGAGAAGTTCCCAGGGTGGGGCCCAGCGGCCGTCTGCCCTGCCATCTGCTGCTCCTGCAGTTGGGGAGGGGACCCAGCTTGCTGTCAGCCCAGCAGCCTCCGGGGGGGGGGGGATGCCGGCACCTTTCGTGGCTTTCTTAATGCCACTGTCCCTCCACATCCTGTTCCAGTTTCCAGCCCTGCGCTCTTGCTCTAACCTCTGCTCCTCCACGCGGGCTTCCTTTCTTCCTAAAGTTGCCATTTCTTTCACTCCTGTCGAGCATTTGAACTGAGTAGAATAAACGCACAGGCCACTCAAGGTAAGAACTCCAAGATTTAAATCTCAGCCTTGCCACTCAGTGACTGGGGAACCTTGGCCGAGTCTCCGCTTCTCTGAACTCAGGTTGTTTTCTTCATAATGCGAGGCATCAGGGCCTTTCTTTCTGAGGGGCCATGACACCAGCCCATACACAGAAGAAGAGCTCAGTATCTGCTGTGCTCTTGGCACTCAGTGAATGTTTTGTGTCAATTGTTACATGCTCATCCTTCTTAGGCTACTACATATGAAGATTTAAACAGTAATTTAAAAATAACAAGCCCATTGAGTATTAAGCTACAGCTTGACATAACTAAAGGAATATGTTATTTGGATCCTCTTGATACTAACACTATCCAAGTTCCCTGACCATCATAGACATAAGTAACTTACAAATGAGTCCAACTGTATAGAACTTTTTTACGTGAGATCTGTGATTCTCAGGATGATGTTAGTATTTGTTCAGAGCTGTGTATTCTACTGTCTTCTGGAAAAGTCCCAATTGCCTCCGTACCTGACTTGGGGAAGGTGGGAAGTCTGAGGCCCGAGGTACAGGACCCACTTCCCTGCCAGTGCCTCTCACCCTGAAGCACGGAGCCTGAGCTGCCAGCTAGGCAAACTGCTTGTGATCCGTGAGTTTTGTTCCTGTGTGAGAGGCAGTGGGGCTCTTGGATTCCAAAGGTCGGTTGTCTTCACTTATTGCCAAAGCCCAGAAAACAGGGCCCAGAGAGGGAGGGAAACCCCAGCCATGCAGATGGCAGGGAAGGGTTTCCTGTGGCTTTCTACTCTCCCATAGTTAGAGTAAATCAAATATTTGAACAACTCTTTTGCCCCACATACACCTGTTTCTTCCCATGACTTCAAAGTGCCCCATGCTTTGGGTATACTGTTATTTATCCCTTCAGTTCTTGGACACGGGACATTAAGGTGGTTCCTAGTTTTCCCCTACTGTGAATACTGCTGTACGTGACTTTGAACATCTTTATAAATACCCAGGATTATTCGCACATAGTACCTAGAATATTTATCTTATTGGTCTTAAATCCTTTATTTGGTTATTAATGGCCACTTACGCCCTCAACAACAAAGCCAACAGTTAAGCCTTGTGTATAACAAAGGTACATGTGAGGCTATTGGGCAGGTTTAGCACACACAAGAGTGTGTGTGTGTCATCTGTGCCCATTCTGTAGGCCTGCGACATTGCAGATCAGTAGGCAGTATGGCAGCGGAGGAGATGCAGCCTGTGGCCAAAGGGGAAGGAACTGGGAAGCGGGCAGCATGCGGTAGTGGGATTCGAAGACCTTTAAGGCGAAAGAACTTGGTTTTGATTTCAGTTCGGTGCAGCACTCTGATTCACTCGCGGCTCTTGTGCAGTGGAGGCAGGAGTCCCAGTGTCACAGCTGCTCCAAAGTCCAGTGCCTGGCATGGAACCGCCGCTGAGTGGAGGGCGTCTCTGGTGCTGGGACCCTCTCCATGCCTAGCTTTACATCATGTTACACACAAATACATTAAAATTTATCACCTCATACCAAAATGTGTCTTCAGTTACTGATACTTGCTTGGTATAGACACACACATGTTTATATATTTCCTTGACTATTATTAGCCTCAAATGAGCAAAAACATTTCTCAAAAATTGAGCACTAAGAGTCATCCCAAGGCTTTATTTACTTTCTTCACTTGCCTAAAACCCTTGTAATCTGTTCTGAACTTGCTGTAATTGCAGGGTTTTTGCAGGGAGGCCATCTCCTCCTCCCTGAGGGCTTCATAGAACGGAGGCAGGCATTTCCCTGGCAAGTTTACTGCTCCGTAGGGATTTTTTCATGAGTAAAGCAAGCACTCATAGTGATAGTGACAAGAACTTCTGTAGTGCGAACAATTAGATCGATGATCTCTCTTTCCCATGTGGAAATGCAGGTCCCCTTAGCGGAGTACAGTTGGAGGCTGAGGCAGGAGGATCACAAGTTTGATCCCAACCTGAGCAGACTGTGTCTCCAAAAAGGGGGGAAGATTAAAAAAAAAGAGAGCGAAAGGCTAGGAATGTAGGTAAGTGCAGGGGCCCTGGGCTCAGCCCCAAGTACTGAAAATAAAGTATTACACATTGTTAAATGGCAAGTTGTTTAAATCATAATTCTATCTGGTTGCTTGTGTGGATGTCAGAGGCAGGGCAGGAAAGTGTCTTTCGAGATACAGCTCGAGCCCTTGGCGTTCTCCCTTTATAGATTTCTTTGGCTAAGTCTCCAGCAGGTTTATACTGTGAAATGCTTAAAATATGCGTAGAAGTAAGGGAGGAACCATGTTGACACCTGTATAATCACCACCCAGATTTGTCAGATCCAAGTACGGTCACATGTGCTGTCCGTGTCTACGTACTGTATATTCCTGCACATTGATTTGGTCTTGTTAACATTGTGGTGCAGAGCTCTGCCCCAGGTCACTGGGCAGCACCAGTTATACGATACTCAACTGACTATTTTCTGTTTATGGATATGGAGGTTATTTCTAAATTATCGCTACCATGGACAGTGCTGGAGTATAGAAGTCTGTTCTATGTTTCCTACATATATTAAAGTTGCCATTACTACATATTAGGTATAGGTAGCTAGAAAATATATTAGCTGCTAGAGAAACAAATTATGTAAAGTATGTTTTCAAAGCTTGTCAAGGGCAGAGACCAGCAAAGGCTAAAGATGGATAAATAAATTCATTTAACACAGCTTGCTGGTGTAATACTACTGCGTGGTGTGCAGGCATTTAGGGAACTGTCTGCCTATCAAGAGAAAAACAGGCAGAGTTTGACCAGAGAAGGAGCGAGAGTTAGGCTCCCCTGAATATTCAGACTGAACGATTGGGCTGGGCGTGGTCTCACAGAATGAACAAAGATTAATGAGGCAAAGTAAAAGAAAGGGGAGCTCCCGGCAGCTTAGGACGGTAACAATGCTATGAATATATCAAAGGAAACATTAACTCTTTCAAAATGCCAGATGCCTGCCTGAGAGTACGGAAGGTGGCGCTGAGCAGTTAAGAAAGGCTCAGACAACGTAATCAAGAGATTTGGGTTTATACAGTAGGAGCGCGGGAGCCTTTAGGTAGCTGTGAGCAGAGGAACAGGTTAATTTAGGTTTTTAAACAGCCTCTGGGCTGGGGTGGAACTGGACGGAGCATCGATATGTTTCTGAAGTGACGCAGGAGTAGGGGGAGAGGAGACATGCGCAGTGGACTGGAAGACGGACTAGCTTTGGAGCCTGGGCAGATGGCATTGTGGTTCGCAGAAACGGGTCCCTCAAAACAGAAGAGAAAGATGGGAGACATGAAGATGAGCTCGCTGGGGGGCGCTCAGGTCGGTTCGCACTCACTCAGTTTGAGACATTTGTGTTGTGTTCCAGAGGAAGGTCCGGTGGGTGGCGAGGTTGTATGAATTTAGGGTTTGGGCGTGAGTGCCCATCAGGAGTGACCTGTTCGGAAGTGGCTAGCCGTGGTGGTAGCGGAGCCCGAGGCCTGGATAAAGCCACCTGGAGTGGCTTGTTTGTACGTGTGGGAAGTGTGCTGGTAGGTACGGTTAGCTCCAGACACTGCCTTCTTGCCTCTGCGTGTGGGCAGCGCTGAGGAAGGCTGGCCTCTTCTTGCTTCTGCACTGACTTTGCTTGATTGTTGGGGGAAAAACTGGTCCCTTCCTGAAGCATTGTCACCTCACAGCTGGTGCTTCCTCACAACCCCAGCCTGTATCATCTCTGAAAGCACTGTGTATGGAACACGAGAAAATATTTTTGGTAAATACCACATGGAGGAGTCCAAAGAATGGAATGACTGAGTTAACTCTGTCAAAGCAGAAGCTTTTCCATGGATGCATGTAAGCGCTGTTAACTAACATGTTCCCAACAGCCTGTGTGTTCTGTTCCCGTTGCATTTCTGTGTGCTACACGTGTCCATTGCCTTGCCGCAGCTGTTTGCAGGATGTGGCCAGGCCAGGTTTTCCAAGTACCCTCTCCATTTTCATGGCCCCATACCATATTTTTCACTTCCTTGGAGAGTCTGGTTTTTATTCATCATGTGTTTGTCATACTTATTATTTTATGACTGAAATGCTTTCTAAAGGGAGAAGAAATGCTTTTCTTAAATCTTTATTATTTGATTATCTCATTTCTGGGCTAGTGTTCACTAGTTTTTGTTTGAACACCAGTTAACTCATTCTTCTTCTTCTTTAAAAACTAGTTCTAGGTCTACGGATGTGCTCCGTAACCTTAGCCAGCCATCTGTCCGTTCCCTGGGGCCTCACCCGGCCTTTTGGTTCTCCCCCACCTGTGCTGTCCCCTTGAGAGCCTGGAGGCTCTGGTCGGGTCCTGCGTAACACCCGAGGCCTGGACGCTAGTGTGGATGGAAAGCTCTGTCCCCTGCTACTAAGTGATTATCTCTGGGTCATAATAAGATTCTGGAGCGTCTGATCCTCATCTCATAACGAATGGTGCCCACAGCCATTCCGTCTTCTGAGTGCATCAGTGGATGTCGGACACCTGCTGGCAGGTCTCTTGTCCTTTGCAGATAGTATCTCTTCAGTATTGTCACTCACTTCAACAGTGACTCCTACTAGTAAATGAGCCTCACTGAAGAGGAGATTGAAGGTGCTTTTCCATCATATTTTAGTGGACTTACCACTTTGTAGGTTTACTAATGTTTTACTAGGTCTTGTAGGAACCTATATCCACTTGTAGTTTACAGTTGTAGAAAAGCTACGTAGCATTCCTGTAAGGCATAAACTATGCCTCAGTATTACAGAAAGTATAAATGTGTCATGGTAACCTGCATGTGGAGAGTGTAAGCACCCTAGATTAAAGTAGGAAAATCCTTTCCCAGGGATCATATTTTAACCTGGCAGTGTAATAAAATAATAAAAGAGGAGAAGGAAAATAGAAATGCAAAGGCCCTGGGGTGGGTAGAGCTACTAAGGAACGGTGGGGGCAGCATGGAGTGGCTCCTTCCACCCTGGTCCCCAGCAGTCAGTTTCCAGTCTTGTGTCTCTCTGCACTTCTTCACCCAGTGAAGAATCTTGTTCCCAGAATTGAATTAGCAGATGCCTGCTGTAGGAGCCAAGCACTTGTCTTGGCTCTCGGCCTTTTCCCAGAAGGTGAGAAGGGTTTTCTGCAAGTAGATGATCTAATTGGACCCATTCAGCCTTCATATCCAGGTCTGTTCCCCCTTCGAGAAGCCTTAACATGGCACCGCAGCACCACCTGTGACTCAGAGCTTGAGCTGCGGGCTTCAGAGGGAAGGCAGGGAAGGGAAGGAGAGGCAGCTGAGAAGTGATGGCTGCAATGAAAGAACTGGAGAGTGCCGCTGCTTTGTCTCTGGTGCAGTAGGAATCCAGCCAGCTGAGGGTGGAGTTGCCGCAACCGTGGTGTGTGCTGCTTCCAGACGTGCATTGCCTGGCGGAAAGTCAGATGATTTTATTAGATCTGTGGTCGGTTATTCTCACTTGTAGCTTTGTAACAGCAGCATTCACAGATCTAACTAATATCCAGGAAGGCTGAAAATCAAAAACAGTTCAAGGATCCAAATGCCGCATCAATGCTTGCGTAAGAGCTGGTACGGAAGCAGCGTGTGAGGCGCACTGGGCAGACCTGGCTGTCACCTGCTGCCTGCTCCAGGGGTGGTGCCGGTCCCCACGGAGGGCACTGAGCAGGAAGGGCTCACTGTCTGGCACACGTCGACGCTGGCTCCAGGATGGTGTGCTCTTGACATGCTCTCATACAGTCATAGAAAGGCGCATGCCTTCATCTTTCAGCCAAGTGCATTTCCTCCAGATTTGTGTTTGGTTTGATTAGTTTGAAATTCCTTATTTAAAATGTCCTCCCTTTGTTACAAAACCCGAGAGTCAGTGAGTACAGCATGCACACAAGCGTGGGCTTTGCCTCTGTGGGCGGAACAAATTGAAATAAGTCGTAGCTTTTGTCTGAGCAGGCGGGCGTCAGAGACTTCATTCTTCGCAGTTTCCTAGTGGGTGCCGCATAGACCAAGATGCTAATCGATATCGAGAATGAGAGATTGCATGGTTTTGAAAAGGCAGGCGCACTGCGGTCATGTTTCTGTTGTGTTTCCATAGTGTGTTTCATAACTTACAGTTACATTTATGTTGAAGAAAACCAGGAAGGTTCCTTGTCTCTGTAAAATATAAAAACAAATGTACACTGAAAAATACAGTATAATATATATCTCTTCTCAGGTGGTAGATCAAGACAGCCCTAAAAATAATGTGGAATGTCAAACCAGAATGAGTGAGAATTCCTCTGTGTGCACTGGTCACATTGCTTCAGGTCACTAAGTTATCACACTCGACTTACCTCTTTGGAATAAAAAGCCACATGAAGGGCTTCGCCCTGCCCCTCTTCGTGGTACTGTTCATGCCCCTCGTAGGCATCTAGGATATATAGGAGTGAAAAATAAAAGAAAACAATAAAAATGATAGAGAATTTCAAAACAAGATGATAGGAAATTATCGATGGTTGTTATATTGTATGTTATCTTCAAGGTAGTTGTTCAGATTACCAGATATAGGCATGCAAAATTGGTCAATTAAGCATGAACTGTTCCTTTCAATAGACCAGTAGAAATTAGTAGTACTATTATCTTAGCTATCGTGTGTGTGTATGTGTGTGTGTGTGTGTGTGTGTGTGTGTGGGCCCTTGGTGTGTGTATGTGGGGGGCCCTTGGGGTGTGCATGTGTGTGTGTGTGTGTGTGTGTGTGTGTGTATGTGTGTGTGTGCGTGGGCCCTTGGTGTGTGTGTGTGTGTGTGTGTGTGTGTGTGTGTGTGTATTCCCTTCTTTCTTTAAATTCAAGGCTTTTATAGGTAAATGGATGCAACTAGAGACCATACTCATAAGTGAAATCAATCAGACTCACATATGTAAACACCGTATTGTCTCCCTAGTGTAAGAACCTTAAAGAGTAAATAAAATCCAAAAGGTACAATACATATTGTGAAAAGGAAAGAACAGGGATGGGAGCAAGGAGAAAAACACCTGGTATATTTTTATTGCAATGCATTTCTATTTTTTCGGCCAGCACACTGCAAATGCCCCGAGCACAGGCGCTGTCAGCTGTGTCTGTTCCCAAAGGAGCGCGCTCTTCCCCTGCCCCTCCAGAGAGGCTGCCTGGAAGGAAGAGGCTGTGGTAGAAGTCAGCCATGCAGACCCACAACATATTTGAGGGACAGTCGTGTGGGGGGGGGGGCTCTCTGAAGTTCACCTTTGTTCATTTTTTAAAAAGAAACATTTGATTTATTTTGGCATTTTGTTTCTTTTTAATAGGCACTTTTACCTCAAAAATGACTCCTCTGATTTACGTGATTTTATCTGAGGCCTGCTCAGAGTTCCCTTCTCTGCATATTTGTGATGTTTCCTGCCTGACGAGTGTGATGACCACAGTACCCTCACATTTCATTTGGCTTTTGCATCACAAAGTATGTTGTATTAATTCTCCCCAAACAACACTTTGGGCAAGGTGACAGTTACCTGTTAAATCCTTGCAAGTATGGAGACTTTTTTCCCCCTTTTTAGAAAATGCCCATTCTTCCTCAACTTTGGCTTAGAAAATGGATTTACCTGTGACAATCTACTCTGCATGGTGTGGCCCCAAACACCATCATGTAGTATTGTTTTCATGCTTAGGAGAAAACCAAAATTAGAAATAATACCAGGCATAGCAGAATAATCCTCTCCTATTACTGTTTCTCTAACTACTGTTATGTGATTATTATGTGTTGTCACTTGAGGCTGCGGGATAATATACCAACCCCTTTTGTGGGGGTTGAGGTCTCAAGAAAAATCAAGATCACATTCACCTCCATAAGCTTTCAGACCTGCTAGAATGTGTGGTAAAATCCTCAGACCAGAAAGATGAGCAGGAAGCTTTGCCTGGTGGAAGAGCTAGAACCTTCTCTTGGCTTTGCAGGAAAGAGGTCAGGGTGCCCCTTCATCTGTGTGCATCAGGGTAAGGACAAGACAAGGCAGAGACTGTTAGTGGCTGCCAATGCACCCAGGTGCATTGCTGTGGATGTGGCTGAGCTAAACTGTAGTTTGATTTTGAGCAACATAAAAGTCTGCAAAAGGAGTGTTGCCCACCATGAACTAGGCCATTTCCCGATACTCGATGATGGTAAGTAATTGAACATTTTATATGGCACAGTGACACAGGACAACTTATGGAAGTTCTAGATCACCTGGCAAAATGCTATTTTTCTAAAGTTATGCAATGCATGATGTCGTTAAATCCATTCAAAATGTGAGGTAGATCAATATATTTTAATATTACACAAGATAACAAATTTAGGAAATCACCAGTGACCAAGTTTCAGTACTAGAGAGCCCCAAATTATTGTAAACTGTTATTAAAATGTTACTTCCCTAACAAACATAGTCAATTATCGCGAGTTGGTCTCTTGTGTCAATCCTTTTATCATGTTCTCCCTGCAGTGCACGAGACCATGTGTGTTTCAGATGAGGCCCTGTTACCCCTGCAGGGCACTCTGGCCAGCCCGCCTTTCCAACCCGCATGTACTGGACCCCTCCTGGGAGAGCCCGTGAAGTTCTCTTGCAGAACGGGAAGAAAGACCTCTGCCTCTTAGTCCCTCCCTTAGAAGGACGCTCACACCACAGAGGTTTTAGGGGACTCCGTCCTGAATCCTTACGTACGTTCTTCTGTGGGGCTCCTGTGGACCCTATGGGAGCCTGGAACAGCTGCCAACACAAGTGACACACCCTGCGACCTTCCCAGACTCACCGCTCCTTCAGGGACAGATCCCACGTGGGCCAAGCCCATCACAGAGACTCCACCAGGGCCATCCCGCCCGTCCATGGCCAAACCCAGTCATGGTTTCATGTGAGTTCAGTGTGATGGAAACTTTGCTGTTTCTGACATTTTTAGTGAAGTCTCATGAATAGAGAATATGCCTGCACTAGAGTGTAGCCACATAAATGTGAGCCAGCCCTCTGTCCTCTCACATGCATGCATGGAGATACAATCATGCCTCATGTCACTCGGGGTTATGTTTGGCGCCAGCACCGTCTCCCGCTTTGCCCTTGGCAGAGCAGGCACCCTGAATGCTTGCTGTCTCCAGCTTCTCTGTCCTTTGGGGCCTTCACGTTGATGGGAAGTCCGTGCTGTTTGTGCTGTGTGTGACTCCTCTGTTTGGAAAAGCTTTTCTGATCGCATTCACCTGATGTCCTTCAAGACTTCTCTCAAGAACCAGTGCAGACCTCTGGGAAGTGTCCCCTCACTGCCACAAGTTGGCTCTGTGTGCTTCCGTACATCCTTTCCTGGCTGATTTCCCTGTTTCCAGGCATTTCGGCGTCCCAGTCCTGTGCTCTGTTAGAACTAATAGATACCTTTTGGGACAGTAAGACCCTAAATAGACCAGGCAGACACTGTGCCGCTGAGCTACAGCCTTGGCCCAAATATGACTGCATCCGTTTCTTTCTTTTTTTTGGTACTGAGCATTGAACTCATGACCTTATACTTGCTGTGCCACTTAGCTATATCCCTGGCCTAAATAGACCACATATTTTTAATTTCTGGATTTCCAGGATCAAGACAGAATTTTGCATAGCAAAATAAGGGTTTGCATTCGTAAGTGCTTATAAAATGGTAAGTGGGCAGATGTATATTATATGTTGGGAAAAGTTAGTAAGTAGTTTATACAATATTTATATTTGAAGTGTTTTCGTGGAATAGATATTCATTTGCTTTCATATGATTTTCAGAGAGTCATAGGACTTATGTTGCATTATCCAGCTAGCTGTGGTGTGCCTGGTATGAGAACTGGAAATTTCTGAGAGTTGTTCCAGTTCTTTCGCTTTTTAAACTTTGCAGTGGGTTTTTTCTTGGTTTTGTGTTGTTCAATTTTGATTTTGGGTTGCTTATTAATGGTTTACTCAGTGCTAGGCAGGAAAGCACATCCCTTAGTATAACTGAGCTGTTCTGCTCAGTCACCACAGCCCACACTATTGGCTCTCATGGTACTTTCCAGCCCATAGTCAATGCTTCAGTAGTTTCTTTGAAATGCAGTAGAAAGGTTTAATATATTTAAAACGCAGAGTAAGACAAATTACATAGCAATTGCACTTAAAGCTGGCACTAGATAATATTTTAAAGCAACATGACAAAAGCAAGGGAGAACATTTTAAATAATACAAGCTGTGTTACCTGACAATTAGGTTATAGTGGCGAGTTAACATCAGGTGGGAAATCCAAATACGCTCACTCTTCACACAGTGATGGTTACTGCAAGCTGCTTCCAATGCAAGTGTCGTGCTTCACTGTGTGTAAGTGTAGAGATGAAAGATATGATTTACTCTTCATTCAGCATGGTCCCTAAAGCCAAGCCAGCTGTATCATCTGGAACAAAGCAGAGAAATGGGTCTGATCAGGTGCTAGTGGGAAAACCAGCATGTTGGACTCGCTGAGAGAGGGGCTGTGCTGTCCGACCTGGCACCTTCTTCAGCAGCTTTCATGGACTAAACTCTGTCACCTCAGTGAGTGTGTTTCTACTCTATGTATGGGTAAATGATATACATATCATATGTGCTAAGTATGCTAGGTAGTAGACAGCATGGAGCCTTTTATGTAAAGGAATTGTTTGTGTGGTTGCCTGATCCGTAATTATGAATTGAGCACAGGTTAGAACATACCCCATGCCATGTCTTAGAAACTCAGGTGTTAGAGGAACAGTTTTTAAGTTAATAAACGTTGTTGTTCTAGAAAACAGCTAGAAAATGAAGAATATGCTATACTTAAAGCAAGGAGCATGTAGGAAATAATGAAAATTATAATAGATATTTGTGAAAAACAAAATAGAAACAAAAGAAATTATAAATAAAACTGGAAATTGGGGTCTTATTGGAAAGATCAACTTAATTTACAAATTTACTTATATTGACCAAGAAAAAAATATAAATATTAAATAACTAAAAACAGTAGTGAAAGAGGGGATATTACTAATAAATTTACAGAAATAAAAATAATTATAAGGAAATGCTAAAATGGACCAAATTGTAGACAGACACAAACTATCAAAATTAATCAAGAAAAAATAGAAAGCCTGACTTTACTTATAACAGAGACATGGAATTAGTCATTTAAAAGCTTTCATAAAAAAAAAAACCCAGGCTGCAATGGCTTCACTGATGAATCCCCCCATATTTTTAAATGTTATTTTTATTAGTACATCTTTGCAGGACATAGTGATCGCATTCCTGGCGGGCAGTTGATGCGTAGACATAACATATCTTACTACTGTTCGCATCCCTTCCTCCCCACTTCCTTTCCCCTTGCTCCAGCTCCTGGCTCCCCTTCCCATCTGAGAAAGATCTGTCTCCCTATTCCTGTGACCTATCTTTTATTTTGCTCTTTATTTATATATTGAATTTCTCACACACAAGAAACCACATGACATCTAAGCTTCTGTGTCTGATTTGTTTCTCTTAAGACTATGGTCTCATTTCCCTACAAGCGATTCAGATTTATCCCCCTGGATAGCAGAATAGTGCTCCATTGTAGGCAAATACCATTTTCTTTATCTGTTGATGAACATCTAGGCTGTTTCCAAGATTCGGTTATTATGAACTGTGCTGCTGTAGACATGGGTGTGCATGTGTCACTGTAACGTGATGTCTTTAACTCTTCCGGGAAGATACCTAGAAGAGAAACAGCTGAGTCATATGGAATTTCTATTTTCAGTTTTTTGAGGAGTCTCCATACCAGTTTCAATGGTGGTTGCACTAGTTTACATTCCCGCTAACGATGTAGAAGGGTTCCCTTGTCCCTGTACCCCACCAGCATTTGTTATTACTTGATTTCTTGATGATGGCCATTCTTTCTGGGATGAGATGGAATCTCAACATCTCTGGCTATTAGAGAAATTCAAATCCACTGCATTTTAAAGAGCAAACTAATATCACTTTTCAAACTTCCAAAAATAAAAATAAAACTTCCCTAGTCATTCTGTGAGACCAGGATTACACTAAAACCAAAGCCAGACGAAGGCATAAACACCAACAGCAGTAACAACAGTACAGATCAACAGGGTGTACGAAGCATGGATCTTGTATCATCTACAAAATATGATTGACTCCAGCAATGGGTGAAAAGTGTATACTATACCAGGATCATCTGGGTTACATCCTGGGGATGTAGTGTTGCTTTAATCTACAAAATAAGTTCGTGTAATAGGGTAGAATATGATAACAGAATAAATGAAAAAAGCTATGTGATTATTTCATTTTATATATGTGTATGTGTATATGTGTATACATTATATATGTATATATAAGTACACATCATTTTATGTATATGTATGTATGTATTACAAGCTATACACAAAATCCAACATTCCAGTGGGCGTGGTGGTACACACCTGTAATCCCAGCACTAGAGAGGCTGCGGTGGGAGGACTGCAATGTGTTTGAGGCTAGCCTGGACTACATAGAGAATTCAAGGGCAGTCTAAAATACATAGTGAGATCCTGTCTCAACCCTCATCCTCCAAAAAATCTAACATTCCTCTAAGTTAAAAACTCACAACAAACTAGGCTTAGAAGGGATCTTTCTTGATATATAGGCATTGTTGAAATGTCCACTACTGTAATTATATTTATTGGTGAAAGACAGCTATTTCTTCTAAAATCAAGAACACAAGCATGTTCATTTGTACTACTACCATTAACATTCAGTATTGGACTACCATTTACATAAAATAAAATGTAGTAAATGACATCCAAGTTGAAAAGGAAGAAGTACAACCATGTCTATTTGCATGTCTTGTGGCTGTAAATATAGAAAATCTTAAAGAATCCACTAAAAACAATTAGAACCAGGAAAATGAGTTTAGCATTGTTTCAGGATAAAACATCATTCCTAAAAATCGTTGGTATTCCTATATGTTAGCAATGAACAATTAAAAACTGAAGTTAGGGAAGCAATTGTAAAGAAAACAAGATACTCCATATTAATTTTAACCAAAACAAAAAAGAAAAGCTTCAATAATAACAGCAAAATACTGTAGGGAAATTAAAGAAGACTTATTAAAACCCATCATGTACTCATTAACCCTATATTCATCAATTTTCTTATTAAGAATAGATTTAGGGGCTGGGGACATAGCTCAAAATACCTGCTTAGTGTTCACATTGACCTGGATTCAATCCCCACCAACCACCACCACCCTAAAAAACAGAAAGAAAGGAAGAAAGGGGATGAGGTGGAGGAGAAGTGTAAACCATAAATTTCTACAAAGAACTGCAATTATAATAGGACTTACATTGACTCTATGGATAACTTGAGGAGTATCACCCCATCATAGCTTTCTGTCACTATAACAAAAAACACTTGAGATAAACCCATTATACTTTAGATCTAAAATGTTCTACAAAAGTCTCCTATGTTCAGAGCTGGGGCTTTGGAAGGTGATAAGGGTATGAGGTGCTATACTTATCAGTGGATTCATTCACTGATGAATCTGCTGTGCTTTTTGCCACACTATTTCTGCCTTGGAGCACCAGCCATGGACTGAACCCTCGGAAAACCATGAGCCCCAAAAGATACCTCTCCTTTTTTAAGTTGCAGGTTCTGGGTATTTTGTCCTCGCAACAAGAAAGTGACAAATAAAATGTACAAAGAGAAAAGGGTCCTTTTGATTCACAGTTTTGCTTTAGAAGACAAACTTGAAGGCAAAAATAAGATGGTATTTGCTTGAAGATAGTTTACCTACAAAGCTCAGGGTAATCAACTGATAAAATATCAGATCCAATGGGGAGCAGCAAGGCTGCTGAACATACCAATATCAATGTAAGCAGTGTCCACAGTTATCTCTCATAATGTAGTAAAAATCTACCTTATTCACAGCAGTAGCAAAACTGTAAAATTCATAGGAATAATATACATACAAATAATAAATATGTGGAAAATTATAGAATCAAGGGGCATATCTTAATAAATGGAGATCTAATTTGTGTTTCAGCATGGAAGAATATATCCACATAAAGATGTAATGACTCCCAAACTAACCTATGAATTTAATACATCAAAAGTCTCATAATTTTTAAAACACTGATAAACTTCATTCCACAAAAAAAGATAACATAAATAATAAGGCCAAATACCATTTGTTTGAACTATTTCAGGATTATGCCTGGTCACTTGCAATTATTATTATTGGCCAGTTTGCTTTCAAAATTGTGCCATTTGGGCCCATAAAGTTATATAATTAACTTATTTATAAGAATAAAGTACAACTGAGGAAAAAGTAGGGTTTTTTTTTCAATTTTTTTTAAAACTTCTTCTGAGCTACCTTACTTGTTAGCTGTGCAACTTTTGTTATTCAGCTTAGGTTACTTACAGTTTCTGATATTCAGTTTTGTCATTTCTAAAGTGGGGATGGAAAATCTACATCATATATTGATCTAACTTGAATAGAAATACAACATGCAAAGCAATTAGAACATTGACTAAAGCAATATAGGTATGTAGCAACTGTCAGCTATCACAGTGGAGGAGTGCTTTATCGCATACCATGCTGTCAGGTCCTAGTAATTAAAAAGTATGAATGGGTGCAAGAGAAGACGAATACATCAGTGGAAGGGAACAGGAAGTCTGGAAACATAAAGCATACAGATGTGTGAATCTGTGTACAGAGCAGACCCATTAAACACACTAACATGTTAAGACATTTAACCTGGAAGAAAACATTTAAAGTCAAACCTTGGATTGTGAGTAGGTTGGTCTGTGAGGGTCCTGCAAGATGAACACACGTGTCTAAGAAATTTTAACTGATAATTGAGCAATGTCTTGCAATATGACAATACGTGATGCTGAATGTCGCCTGATCACAACGGGGCCAGTGGTTCTTTCTCTCCTCTCTCTCTGCCTCCTCTCTCCCTCTCACTGCTTTGATATACAATTGCTCTGAATTAGGAGCAGAATTAGGAGCAGAACAAATTATCCTCGAAAACCAAGGTTTTACTGTCATTAGGTTCCTCCCTCACACTATACAGAAAAATCAATTCCTGGTGGGAAAATTAGCGTACAAAAATAAAAATAAAATCACTGAAAAATTATCTTCATGAATTTACACCAAGCTTTCTTAGAAGAAAAAACAATACATAGATATGCAAGTAAAAATCAGGAAAAAAGCGGCACACAAACATTGGGAGGAAATATTTGCATGTAACTAAAGAATTAGTACCCATTATATATGAATGCATTTTTATTGGGTTTTCTTTTTGGTGGTACCAGGAATTGAACTCATGACCTCATGCTTGTAAGGCAGGTACTGTGCCACTGAGCTATGTCCCCTGCCCATGAATGCATTTTTAAATCAGCAATTGACTATATAAAATCTAATGTTCAAAAAGGACCATTTATAGAAAAGTGTTATTTTTCCCTATCAAATGTAATTTTAATCCATGATAATGTTATGAGCACATTGTTAGAAGGCTTTTGTGGGAGTGCAGGCCACTGCTTGTGAGCCAACCCTCTTGTGGGAGTGCAGGCCACTGCTTATGAGCCAAAGCTCTTGTGGGAGTGTGGGCCACTGCTTATGAGCCAACCCTCTTGTGGGAGTGCAGGCCACTGCTTATGAGCCAACCCTCTTGTGGGAGTGTGGGCCACTGCTTATGAGCCAACCCTCTTGTGGGAGTGTGGGCCACTGCTTATGAGCCAACCCTCTTGTGGGAGTGCAGGCCACCGCTTATGAGCCAAAGCTCTTGTGGGAGTGCAGGCCACCGCTTATGAGCCAACCCTCTTGTGGGAGTGTGGGCCACTGCTTATGAGCCAACCCTCTTGTGGGAGTGCAGGCCACTGCTTATGAGCCAAAGCTCTTGTGGGAGTGCGGGCCACTGCTTAT